>CAUYRT010089769.1:0-23741 GCA_963574885.1 Lepilemur ruficaudatus
CAGCAGGCTGACACTACTTGGCTCACGTTTCAGACACAATGGAAAAGCAGGTCCATGCTGGTGTTAGTGTACAATCTTGTTCTACCGCTACTGAAGAGTCAAGGCTCACCTTGAGTACGATATCAGTCTTGGGAAATGTCCCATGTGCTCAGCAGAAGAATGTACATTCAGTAGTTTTGGAGTGGAATGTTCTGTAAATGTCTGCTAGGTCCATTTATTCTAGAGTTGCATTTAAGTCCAGTGTTTCTTCATTGATTTTCTGCTTCAATAATCTATCCAGCTTTACCAGTATAGTGTTGAAGCCCCTGGCAATCACAATGTTACTGTTTATTTCTTTGCTTAGGTCTAATAGAATTTGTTTTATGAATCTGGGAGCTCCTGTACTAGGTGAACATATCTTTAGGTTTGTTATGTCTCCTTGTTAAATTGCTCCCTTTACCTTTATATAGTGACCATCTTTGTCTTTTTGTACTATGTTGATTTAAAGTCTATTTTATCTGATATGAGAATGGCTACAGATGCTCACTTTTGCTTTACATTTGCATAGAACATTTTATTCCATCCCTTTAAGACCATGTGTGTCCTTGTGAGTTTATAAGTATCTTGAAGACAGCATATATTTGACCTATGTTTTTTCATTTGTTCAGCCAGTCTGTGTCTTTGATGTGGGGCACTGAGACCATTCACTTTCAGTGTTAGTGTTGGTATGTGGGATACTATTCTGTTCATCATGCTGGGTGATACCGTGTTGTTTGGTTTTCCCTTTTGTGATATTGTTTTATAAAAGCTGTCAGCTTTAACTTTTGGGCATTTTTACACTGGTGCTATCAATCATACTGTTCTATATAGAGAGCACTTTTGAGCATTTCCCGTAGGGCACGTCCACTAGTCACAAATTCTCTTAGTGTTTGCTTGTGTGGAAAAGTCTTTATTTCTCCACTATGCATGAAACTTAGTTTTGCAGAATACAAAATTCTTGGTTAGCAGTTGTTACATTTAAGAAGATTAAAAATAAAATACTATGCATAAGATTTAACAAATCTTCCCCTTTTCATAAGAATTTGATCTTTGGTTGATTTCCTACCTCTGCTACTCTCTGTGATACTAGGCAATGCTGTTTATGGTAAAAATTACCCCTGATAAGGTAAATTGCTTCTGTTCAGTGATAATTGTAAATACAGTAATCCCCTTTTATCCATGGTTTTGTTTTGCATGGTTTCATTTGCCCTGATTAACTGTGGTCCCAAAATATTAAATGGAAAATTTCAGAGATAAACAATTCCTAAGTTTTAAATTGCACACCATTCTGAGTAATGTGATGAAATCTCACATCATCGTGCTCTGTCCTGTCCAGGAGTGAAACTTGCCTTTCTCCAGCATCTCAACACTGTACACATGCCCCATGTTAGTCAGTACCTGTCTTGATTATCAGATTGACCGTGGCTGTATGGAAATGCAGTGTGTTCAAGTAACCCCTATTTTAATTAACAATGGCCCCAAAGCACAAGAGTAGTGATGCTGACAATTAAAATGTGCCAAAGAAAAGTGCTTACTTTAAGTGAAAAGGTGAAAGTTCTGGATTTAATAAAGTTATAGCCACAGTGAATGATGAGTACTTAATTAAAATGGAAAAGGCCTTAAATTTGCAGGTGAAAGACAAGAACAGAGACGTGTTTCCACTGACAGCAATCAGGCTCCATACTGCTCACGGTTTCAGACGTCCACTGGGGGTCTTGAAGTGTATCTATCGCTATACGTGATGGGGCTTCTATCTTTTGGCTTTCCTCAATGAGGTGACTCGTGACTGGACGTGTTCTTCTCTGGGGACACTGGAAGTTACGGTTATGGTGTTATTACAGGGTTGTTTTTTCAGGTGGGGGGAGTATGCAGCTTCTAGGCCAGGAGGACGCCTATATCTGTAGCAATTTTTGATAGAAATTCACATTTATAGCTTAATATCTTCACTGCCTTTTACCAGGCTCTTATTCCAGACACTGAATCAACTCTTTTTAAGTAGATGTGTTTGATACAGGCTAAAATAAAGGTTGATGTATAATTCACTGAATCATGCAGCAGTTCTTATGCTGTCAAAGCCTTTTATTCTTTTAATTTTAATAATCAGTTCTTTTCTTAGCCAAATATTATATAGTTTTAAACATTTACCTTCCCTGAAAATCCAACCATGCATTTTCTTGGTGGTGTGACAAAAAACATAGTACTATATTTTAATAAAACACTAAGTGATTTATTGAAGTATTATTTTTAAAAAGTCAGGCAATACTCATCAACTAATTATTAACCAACTCTGCACTATGTGAAATTTGCAAGTCAGGTTATAGTTTATAATGATCCTATACAGTTTTCTGAGTCTAATTGTTATTTTTTATTGTTTTCTCTCTTAAAACATTGAAATTATGTTTGTTCTTTTGAATTAAAAAATGTTAATGAATTTCTCCTGCTGAGGTCAAACATTTTTTTGTTTTTTTGTGGCTGGAGGGTATACACCCTGCTGAGGGAACACAAATTGCTACAGCTCCCTGGGAGTGTTCAGTGCCGGTAACAATCTACCCCGCCGGGTCTCAGCAGGGGAAAATGAGTCACTTCTAAATCTACTGAGTAGCCAGACACATTTAAAATGTTAAAGTCTAGTTTGACAAGATTTTTGGTATCTAAGATATTTGATAACATTTTCTGCATAAATTATTGTCCCAAAATGGACCACTCAAATCTGCAGATTGTAAGTACCTACTGATTAATTACTCACACTTGTAAAGGGATGAGAAGGTTATGGCAATTTAATAAAATCCACACATGGAAACAAATTTCTCTTCTTTTAGAAAATACACATTTTTATCTGCAGTCTCTAGAACATTAGGTGAATGTAGGCTATGATTCAACAACTTGTATTCTGGTAACTAGAAAACTGATTTGAACTTTGATATTTTAAATTTGCTGTGACACTGGAGTTGATATTTTGACACTGAAACATAACGTAGCTACATCTTGCTAGGAAAGGCCAAGAAAAGTGGTAATTCATGTCAGTATAATATTAATGGAAATAAGACCCACTTCTGACTCAGCCAAACCCATCTCAATATATCCCTCTTCCCTGTGAAACAAGCTATACCTTTCAGAAATTAAAGAAGGATGTTATAGAAAACTGGAAGCGTAAAATGCCTGCCTGAATTATCTTTACCCCTTCTCATTTCTCACCCTGTGTCTTCATATCCTAAGCTGTTTTGATGACGGCTATTTATTTTGCCCATCCGGTCTACTTGTGTAGACTGCCAATATCTGATTTTCATTCTGATTTTGCAGCAATCCATCATCTGTTCTTGCTGATTCCATCTTACACATTCTCCACTTTATCCACCTCTATTAACAGAACAAATAAAATTCCCCTAAATCACTAGATGATTTGTGTACCAGTCCTCTAGGAACCTCTACACAATATCCCAAGCTTATTTATAATATCCTGTTTTAAATTCTGCGTTATATTTATTAAATTTAAACTGATTCAGGCAAGTGCTATATACTATTCTTCCTGTATTTAGTCTATTCCCGGGTGATAGTCTGGCACATAGTGCATGCTCGGTCAAGGTTAGTTGAATTTAAATGAATTTCTTTTCCACAGAACATGATTCTCAGTTCCCTCAGTGTCTACCCGTCCCGCCAACACTCGCCTTATTTCAACATTCCAGCGTCGCATCGATGCAAGTTTCCCTACAGATATTTTAACATGACTTTTTGCCTGTTTGTGTCCCAATTCAAGCAGAGAGTTTTGCCCAGGCCTTACACATGGCAGACACTCGGTGCATATGAGCCTGTTTGTATGCAGTCACCCATCACTGAAATGCTCTTTGCACACTGAGAGGCTTATACCATTCTTTTAAATTGTATCTCTACTCCCATTTCTGCCAAGAAGCTTCTAGAATTTTAATTTATGATCCTTGCTGTTACATTAAACCTCTCATGGCAGCAGTCAGGGGGAGAAATGGCAGCCGGCATCAGAGTGAGGAAAGTGAAATGCAGAATGACAACCTTGATATTCTGGACAGGGGAACTATAAAAATTGACAATGATTTAGACAGGAGTGTGGAAAGCTGAATAACAGCCCCTCAAAACGTCTATGTGTTAGGCTGAGAAACATGCAATTATTTTGCTTTCCATGTTAAAAGGGACTTTGCAGAGGTGGTAAGTTAAGGAAGTGTGGGGATTGCACTGCGGTATCCAGGTGGGCTCAATGTCATCACAAGGGTCCTTACAAGACAAAGGCAGGAAGGTCAAAGGCAGAAGCAGGAGACGTGACCATGGAAACAAGCGACTGGAGTTTGGGAAAAGGAGCAGGGAGGCCAGGAATCCGGGCAGCGCAGGCGCTAGAATCTGAAAGAGGCAGAGGATTTTTCCCTGAAGCCTCAAGAAGAAATGCAGCTCCGTCAACATGTTGATTTTACACTTCTGACCACCTGAACTGCAAGAGAATAAACTTGTGTTGCTTTAAGCCTCTCATTTTGTGGGGACTTGTTACAGCAACAATAGCAAAATCATCTCGGAGATAATGAGATAAAAGAAAAAAAATCAAAGGTGTCTCCATCAGACATTAATGAAGCGCCACCCCACCCCTGCCATAAAGTCTTACAAGTCAGGTGCGGGGGACTGGACTTCCACCACCTGGCAGTAATGACGGTCTCTCCCCCTCCGTGTTGGGTGGTGGGTGGTGTCAGAAGAGTCACAGAACTTTCACCATCACCCAGCAGTAACCAGGCCACCTCTTCTCCTGGTGCCGGTGGAGGCTACCTGGGGCACAGGTGCGGCTGACCCGCAGGCAGGGAGGCTCCAGCAGGGGATTACCGGGAGTGGGGACCCCGCCCTCGCCCCACAGTAACAAAAACGCCCCCACACGTGTGTCAACGGAGACCAACTGCAGAACTTGGAGTTCTGCCTCCACCTGGCAGGATCCGTTGGGCAACCCCCTTCCCCAATCCTAAACAAATAGAACAGAGGGTTAGGCAGGGCTGGGTGGCTCACGCGGAGCGCTCACATCCTAGCACTCTGGGAGGCTGAGGCTAGCAGATCATTTGAGCTCAGGAATTCGAGACCAGCCTGAGCAAGAGCCAGACCACATCTCTACCAAAAATAGAAAAAATTAGCTGGGCCTGGTGGTGCATGCCTGTAGTCCCAGCTACTTGGGAGGCTGAGGCAGGAGGCTCGCTTGAGCCCAGGAGTTTGAGGTTGCTGTGAGCCAGGCTGACACCATGGCACTCTAGCCCAGGCAACAGAGTGAGACTCTGTCTCAAAAAAACAAATAAATAAATATAAATAAAACAAAGGTTTACAGAAGTGCCAGAGCTTCATAAACTAATGAACATGCAGTTATAAATACGCTTGAAATAAGTATAAAAATGGGAATTCTCAGGAAAAAAATAGAAGAACCAAATAGAAATTTTAGAACTTAAAAATACAATAATTGAAATAAAAGCTTCAACATATGTGCATAACAGCAGGATAGAGGTGGCAGAAAATGAAAAAGTGAACTAGAAGATAGAATAATTGAAACTACCCAATCTGAATAACAGAAAAAAATAGACTAAAAGAAATGAACAGAGCCTCAGAGGCAAAGGAGCTTCTAACAAAATTTTTAACATTCATGTTATCAGACTGTTGCAAAGAGAGGAGAAAGAGGGGAAAGAGAACCTGGCTGAGGAAGTACTTGAAGAAATAATGGCCGAAAACTTCCCAAATTCAGCAAAAAGCATAAACCTGAGTGAACACCAAACAGAATAAACTCAAATAAATCCACAGCAAGACACAGCGCATTCAAACTTCTGAAACTAATGACAAAGAAAAAAATCTTGAAGGCAGTGAGGGAAACGACACCTTATTTGTACATAGAAAACAGTAAGAATTTCAGCAGATTTCTTTCTGAAATGCTCCAAGGCCAGTAGGAAGTGGCACATTTTCCCAGGGCGTAAAGGACAGTGCTGTCAACCTAGAAGCTGATTCCAGTGAAAATATCCTTCAGGAATGAAGAGGATGTCCTGACTTTAGATGACGGAAAAGAGAATCTGTCACCAACTGGAAAACCCTGAAAGAATGGCAGAAGGGAGCTCTCTAACCAGAATGATCTAGGCAAAGTGTTCTTAGGACTGACACCAAAAACATGATACGTATAAGGGGGGAAAATGATACATAGGACTTCATTCAAATTAAAAAGAAATTAAAAAGAAAAAAAACTTTTGCTGGTGAAAGTCCCTGTTAAGAGGGTGAAAGACAAACTACAGACTGGGAAATTTTTATATTTGCAAAACACATTTGCAATAAAGAACTAGTTAGTAACTAGAAGACATAAAGAACTTTCAAAATCAATTGGTGAAAAATAATACCTAGTTATAAAATGAGCAAAGACATGACACACTTCATGGAAGAAGCTACATCAATGGCAAATAAGTACATGAAACAATGTTCAGCATCATTAGTGACAAGTGAAATGCAAATTACAACCACTAAGTGGTATCACCACGCCCCTATCTGCACAGCTAAAATAGAAATAGTGACAGCACCAAATGCTGCTAGGCAGGCTTCACACGCTGCTTGTGGGAATGCAAAATGGCACTGAAAATCTGGAAAGCAGTTTGGCAGCTTTCCTGAAAAGCTAAACATTTTACTCCCATACGATTGAGCATTTGCACTCCTGAACATCTGCCCAGAGAAATGCAAATTTACGTTTCACAAAAATCTGCTCACAGATGTTTAGAGTAACTTTTCATAATAGCCAAAAACTTGGCTATAGTTCCAAACATGAGATTATTAGTAAATAAGAGCGTGAACGTCTTTAAAGGTTTTTAGGCTTCGTATTCTAGGTCCACACTTTAATTTGCTAACAATCTCACTGTTGGAACTATAGACTAAAAAAATAACAGACAAGAAAAAATCCAAAACTATGAGGTACAAAATATTATCCTGTTTTACAAATAAACGTAATGCGACTCAGAAGGTTTAAGCAACTTGTCCAACGTAACACAGCCAGGGCTACAATCAAACACCGAGTCTTAGTTAAAATCCCATGACTTTTTTTGCCAGGAGTGAGAGAGAGCAACATAAGGGACTTGGAAGTGGATTCAACTCCATGCTTTCGTTTCTAAAACCTTCCTCCTTTTTTTCTGAGTATTCTAATGATACATTTAGGACTTTTAAAAGTGGTTTAATTTTTAAGTAACATTTTGGAAGGACTCGTTTTGATCAATAACTCTTCCTGCCTTCATGCTTTTTTCTAAGCCTTTTCTCTTCAACCGAATGACTATTATAGGAAGGATTGTAGAGGATTTTATGTTTTCTTCCTTTTATTTTTATATGCCAGTATTTCAATAGTATTTAAGCATTTTAAATAATTTCTAATTAACAGAACCTACCCCTAGTGAACGAAAGATCTGAGTCCATAATTCACCAAGGAGGTGAGAATGAAAATTCAGTTTCCACACTGCCTTTCTTGTTCACAGGGTGTGGAGTGAAGCAGCTATAAGACCTAAAACGATGTCTATAAAATAAAAAATAAAAATAAAATAATTCAAGTTAGGTCTTTACAAATAGCTTTAAGAAATATTCTCCTATAATTTTGAAGTGACATTTGTTTTTTCACTTCAGAATTTTGTTATGTTTTTCTACAGTGCAGGTACCAGCTACCAGCTACAGCATGAGCAAAAAACAAAGAACTCTGCTTACTGTTTCCACCTAAAATAACCTGTTGTCTCCGCCTGCCTCTTTCCATGGCATTTCTTTTCCACCTCTGTAGATCCATAATCACAGGTGAAGGCAGCTTTACTGGTAACATTGATCTTACTCTAAAGCATTGCTTGAAAAATAAGCTGGTGGCTTCAAATTCTCCAGTATCCAGCACTAGAGGAAACTCCAGAGCAACCTGCAGAACAAAAGCTTAGCGTGAAAGCTCTAACCAAGAAGCGGATCCGGCGCACTCAGCGACATGGAAGTTGATGACAAACACCTGGGCTCAAGTGCGAGGTGTCCGGCCAGGTCCCAAAATATTATAGGAAAGGCAAGTGGCAGCTGCAGGTATTGTGCTGACCTGGGCTGTTCACGTCCCTCCAGATTGCTCTCGCGTGCAGTTAGAGATCCCGTGGCCACAGCCAGCTACAGCCCTTAGAAACATACTTCTGAAATGACAATGTTAATAAACTGTTATAACGTACATGTAGAAAATTGCACGAACCACAAATGTATGGCTTGACAAACTTTTAGAAAGTAAACATACCCTTGCACACACTTTGAAATAAAAAGAGAGGACATTACTAGCACCTGGAGCACACCTAGAATCTCCTCCAGTCACTGTAACCACCAAAGACGGCCACTGCCCTGACTTCTAACACCACAAATTGATTACACCCTTTGGTTGACTTCATATAAATGGATTAATAGAGCATAGGCAGTCCCAACTTACGAATGACCCAACTTACACAGTGTTCCATACCTACACACAGGCTCCCAAGGCTCCTCATAAGGATAATTTATAATCAAATAATTAAATTAATAATTCGGCAGCTAGTTTCTTCTGCACATGTAAACAAACCCGCATGAGGTACGCGACTCATGGGTGCAGCATCTTTGCACTAGTGGTCAGTGTGATTTTTTTGTGAGTCTGTGTTTACCCTTATGATCATGTCTCCAAAGCCAAAGTCCACCGAAGTCCAGGGGAGCCTGCAGCAAAGAGAAAGGTGGTTAGGATGGAAATGAAAGGAGAAGGACTGAAGGGTTCAGAGAAAGGCCAGATGCCATCATTCACTGGGAAAGCATCAGGCTTCAGTCGCTCAACTATGGAAACGATTACAAAGATAAAGTGAGAAGAATGAGACACATGAAAGGCAGTGCGCCAACGAAAGCACCAATTATACTAAACAACGTAGGGGTTTAATTATTGAAATGGAAAAGTGATTACTGATTTGGTTAGAAGATCAAAGTAAGCATAACATTTCTATTAGCTTAGTGTTGATGCAACATTAGATGAGTGTTAACCTTTAATATTCTTTTTTGACATTTCTCCTATATCCTGTCTAAACTTTTTTTTTTTTTTGAGACAGTCTGGCTCTGTTGCCTGGGCTAGAGTGCCGTGGCGTCAGGCTAGCTCACAGCAACCTCACATTCCTGGGCTCAAGCAATCCTCCTGTCTCAGCCTCCCGAGTAGCTGGGACTGCAGGCATGCATCACCATGCCCGGCTAATTTTTTCTATATATTTGTAGTGGCCAATTAATTTCTTTCTATTTTTTTTAGTAGAGACGGGTCTCGCTCTTGCTCAGGCTGGTTTCGAACTCCTGACCTTTGAGGGATCCCAGAGTGCTAGGATTACAGGCGTGAGCCACTGCGCTCAGCCTATCTAAACTTTTTGTACAAGTTTGTTTTTGTGTTGTTTGTCTGAATTAAAAGAAAGAGCACGATAGTTTCGGTAATTTATTGTTACAGTACAGGAGTATTATTGTTATTCTTATTAGAGTATTATGCTGTATTATCATTACCACATGTGAACCATTATAGCATTATTATCATTATCATTATTATCATTGTACATGTGCTGTTCATCCAGGTTACATACAAATCTAACCTAAGATGTTCTCAGGAACACATCTCGTCAGTAACCCAGGGACTGCCTGTATTTACACTTTGGGTGCTGCTGCTTCCTGTCAACATTATATTAGTTTATCCAAATTGTTGGCTATAATTGTACTTTGTTCATTTATATCAATGTACAGTATTCTATTTTTGTTGATAGATTATACTTCATTATTTATACTTTTTAATATGCACATTGATTATATTTTACTTATGTATTTATAGAAATACTTTATGTTGAAGGAGACTTGGTGTATTTTATTTATTTTTTTAATTTTGAAGCTATTATGAATAGTTCTGCAATAATTACGTTTGATATGTCTTTTGGTGAATGTGTGTCCTTATTTTAGATCTCATTGGATACTTGGGAGTGGAACTGTTGGGTAACAAAGAACACTTATATTCAGCTTTAACAAACACTGCCAAACAGTGTTCTGATACAGCCGTACCAATTTATAGTCACACGAACGTTTCAGTTGTTCTGTGTCCTTGACAACACTTGCATTGTTGTTTTCCTCTTAGCATTCCTGGTGATTGTGCAGTGACGTTGCACTGTGGTTTTAATTTGCATTTCTTTGATGGAAAATAATATCGAATAGTTTTTCACATCTTAATTTTACACTTGAATATCCTCTTATTTGAAATTTTTGTTCAAGGCTTTGCCCATTTTTATGTCAAATTACCTTTTCTTTCTTATTGGTTTGTTGGAGTTCTTTTACCTTCTGAATGTGAGTGTGGTGTCAGATCTATATCTACCTTTTGCCTCTGTCTATACAAATGATTATTTTCTGTGTCGCTGTGGGCTTTTCACTCAATTAAAATTTGTCTTTTGATCTGAAGTTCTTACATACAAATAAGTGCAGTTCAGCAATATTTTCTTTGTGGTTAGTGCATTATTTTTCCTCCTTTAAGAAAAGTTACCCACTCTAGGATCATAAAAATATTCTTCCAAAGGTTGGAAGGCAAAATATTTTGGGGGCAAAATATGCCTCCAGAGGTTTTATTGTTTCACTCTTCATATTTACATCTATAATTAAAATGGAATTGATTTTTATAAATGACATGAAGTAGGACCAAGAATTATTTTTAAATCCAATGGATTAATAATTACATATTTAAAAGACTATTTTTTTATACTCTGGTTTCTCTTCAGATTGAATAAATCTTTCACCTTTTAAAAGACTATTTTTTTACCACTACATTGCAGTGATACATTTTTTCATTAGAAGATGAAGTACTTCTATTCCTGGATTCTATCCTTCCTTTAATTCTGCATTCTACATCTCATCTACTACCACTTTATAATAGATCTTAATGTACAATATGTAAGTTTGCTATGATTTTAATTTATCAATTTATAGAATATGTTTTCTTAAAAATCATTAACAGAATAGCTATAACCACTAATGTCCTGTGATTTATACTTATAGCTGTCAAAACTATGAATTCTTTACTCCACCTTCCTCACTCTATCTCAGTATTCCAGTGCATAAAATTGAGTACAATATTAGGAACTCACTTCAGGGCTATTATAAGGTTTAAATGAATGAACAAATATTAATCATTTTGGAGTATATATACATTGTGGAATGCTTAAATCTAGTCAATGAACAAATGCATTTTTATGAGTTGGGGAGACACATAACATTGGCTCTCTTGACAGTTTTCAAAAAAAACACCACCTCATCATTACCTATGGTCCCCTTGATGTACAATAAATCTCTTGAAAGTTATTCCTCTTAACTGTAGTTATGTATCCTTTGATCAAAATGAATATTTTCAAGTAATTTTTAATTATTAAAAGGTTTCTTTTGTAACAAGTGAAATTCTTCATATGATTTTTAAAATTTTCTTCTATCTAAGAGAGCTGAACATGTCCAATTATAATACTATTAGAAGACAAATTTATATTTGTAAATCTAAATTAGCTATTTTTTTCTGGATATGTCTACGAACATATCCAAATATTTATGCAGGTAAAGCTGGTGAGATCCAATAAATATCAACTTTTTCTACCAAGTAAAGGTTATACTGATTATTAAGCTGTTTCATAAGAGTTCTGCAACCTTATCAGTCACGCACTGCCTAACAACATTTCCATCAGTGACAAACCACATACACAATAGCAGTCCCATAAGATTATAACGGAGCTGCTATTGTTCCTGAAGACCTTGCAGGAGGACGAGCTGTAGAGGGCAAAGACAGTGATACTGATGATCTTGACCCTGTGTAGGCCCAGGCTAATGTCTGTGTCTGTGTCTTAGTTTTTAACAAAAAGTTTAAAAGGTAAAAAAAGAAATAAAAAAATTTACAGAATAAGAATATAAAGACAGGAAATATTTTTGTATGGCTGGACAACATGTTTGTGTTGTGAGCTAGGTGTCATTACAAAAGAGGCAAGAAGTTAAAAAAATAAAGTTTATAAGTTAAAAAATTTATGGTAAGCTAATTTATTGTTGATGAAATAAAAATATTTTTATTATAAATTTAGTCTTACCTAAGTGTCCAGTGTTTATGAAGTCTGCAGCAGTGTACACTAGTGTCCTAGGCCTTCGTGTTCAGTCACCACTCACCCGCCAAGTCATCCAGAGCAACTTTCAGCCCTGTAAGCTCCATTCGTGGTAAGTGTCCTATACAGGTGTACCACTTTTCTTATCTTCCATACCATATTTTACTGTACCTTTTCTATGTTTAGATGCACAAATGCTTACCATTGTGTCACAATTACCTGCAGTATTCAGTACAGTGACATGTTGCACAGGTGTGTAGCCCAGCAGTAACAGGCTATACCATATAGCCTAGAGGCATACTAGGCTAGACCATTTAGGTTTGTGTAAGTTCATCCTATGATGTTCACACAATCACAAAATTGCCTAACAATGCATTTCCCAGAACATATCCCCATCGTTAAGTGGTGCATGGCTATAAATCCAAATTCTGCAAAACTAAAGAATACTTAAGTACTTTTTTATCATCTCCCTGCACCCTGCCTAGCAAATTCAATCTCAAGGCCTTGGCTAACTACTGACCATCCTGAATGATTTATGGCTTCAACACTCCCAGGAATTCTTGGGGTCTAGATGTACATAAATTTCTGACTACTTTGATGTAAGTGATTGATGAGCAGACACTTGTAAGATAGAAAAACTAAATCAGTTTATAAATTTAAACCAACCATGTACAGAGATGCAGCCATAAATAAATGATGTACAGAATCTCTGAGACCATCTCTGTATCCTCAAAGCACAACCACATTGAATTCAGATTCTAGCCTACTAATGATAGAAAGGGGAAAGTGATGAAAAGAGCCACTTCCCTCACCAACAGGTTTAGATATTTTCTCTTCCTTACTTTTCTACAAATCTATTACCTGCAAAGTTATCTTTCTATATGCTGTCAGACAACTTAATTTCCTTCAGGACTATAATGAACTTCTAAGATATTATATGTGCTGTGCAAATACATGACAAATACTATGATTTGCAATGGTGAAAAGCATTGGTTAAAATATTATTTGGTTGACCCTAGTATAGACCCCCAAAATATTATTTATATGTGAAAAGAAATAATTTTTAATTAGTGTGATGTCAAATCAAAATGATATGCAGGAGTAAAGAAAGCACATCAAGAATCTTCCCTTCAAAGCCATTGTAGGTAGCTGAGTAATCACTAGGGAATGTCCAGCTATTATAATAATATATTATATATTATTTATAGAATATATTATATATTTGTAGAAAAACAACTGATAAGAGATGTGCTACAGACAAATGACAACCTCATTCTTAACATCTGGGTCACAGGACTGTCAGGCCGTTGCATAGAACCTATTTTCCAAGCGAGAAGAAATAGGAGGGTAAAATGCTATGCACCAGGAACTAGCAGGCTGATTTTACTGTAATCATGTTACTACTTTTAAAACTTTCAGTTTTATCTATGATTACATTAATTCTTTCTTGTTAATGCAGAAGTTTAAAACTTGAATTAACAGTCTAATTCAAAAGGTATTTATTTATTTTACACCAAAATTAACTCCAAGCTTTATATTCATAGTAATGTACTATCCAGTTTTTCATGCAAGCATTAGTTCACTCTGAGACAATGAATATTTCCAGTTTCCTTTCCAGTGCTAATTGCATCAAAGTTGTAATTACAGGTGTCACAGCAATGTTTAATACTCCTAAATTGCTTCTTTCAAACACTATTTATTGACGAAACATATTTCCAGATCTCTTCTCACTAGTCACTCTCACTAGAAAGAACAAAAAATAAATAAAATATTCACTTACCGCTATGGTTTTGTAGCTGGGGACAGACAACCCTCCAACATGACTTTAGCCAAAAACGATTTATGGAATCATGGTGGTGGAGTCTAGGAAGGCCTTGTTTTTTTATTTATTTTATTTTTTCAGAAAAATTGCAGTGTTGACAGCTGATTTCTTCATGACCCTTCCCTTTAAGGTGGTCGTGGCATTTGGAATCTCAAGCACCTTACAGCAACAAGTTGACAACCATAAAGAAGTGATTTCCAGAACGCTGGGAAAGGAACTTGGCTAATCCTCTTTGCAGTAAAACAACCGCTAAACTGATAAAAAAAAAAAAAAAAAAGTATAAGAAACAAACACTTAAAGTCTCTGAAAATTTATCTAATGGCATATAGCAAATGGAGAAATAGTTATTCAAGAACATTTACTAAGTCTCTCTAAGAACAGCAAGAGTCTGTGGCATTTGAACCACAGCCTGCTCCCATTCACCTCCCATGTGTGTTTCATGGAATCTCTACCCTGACCTTACAGCCAGGGACCAGGACTCCCTCTCCCCACAGGCACCAGCCTGAGAATGGTGTTTCATTCTTTCACCCAGTAAGGGCATGGAACCAGTAAATATCATCCCCCATACTGCAGCTTTCTGTGTAGAAATCTTGTGCTCCGAAGGTGCAGCAAGACAATGGGGGTCCCCTTCCCTCACCAGCTGACACTTTAAGGGCAGAACCTCTATCCAGACATGCAAGGCTTCTAGTACTGTGGTCCAGGTTAGCCATAGCACACTGGTGTGACAGAAGTTCAACACTGGGATGAGAAAGATGAGAAGACCAGAGGCTGCTGACCTTCTCCTTCCCCCCTGCCCACTCATAGAACAATGGTGTCACTCTTGGAAATAAAAATATAGGGCGTGCAAAAGACCTGAAAAAATTTAACCATATAGAGGAAAAAAAAAAAACAACAGATGCTAGAAACTGCCTTGGAGAGAGCTCAGATCTTAGATTTAGCCAACAAAATCTTCAAACTTTCTATCATAAATTTTTTCAAAGAACTATCAGGAACTGTGACTAAAGAATTTTATTAAGGGGTGATGACAAGTTTTCATCAACTAGGGAATATCAGTGCAGAGATAGAAATTATAAAGAAGAATCAAATGGAAATTTTAGAGTTAACCAGTGCAATAACCAAAATAAGAAATTTACTAGAATAGCTCATCAGTAGATTTAAGCTGATAGAAGAATAAACGAACTAGAAAAAATTAATAGATGTTACATGATCAGAAAAATAGAGATAAAAAGAATGAAAAAAAGTTAACAGAACCTGAGAGAAATGTGGGACAACATTGAGTTTGCCAACATATGCATAACAGGAGTACCAAAAGAAAAGAGAAACGGGAAAAAAATACCATTCAAAAAATAATGTCATAAATTGCAAATTTGATCAAAAACATTAATGTACACATTTAAGAAGATAAATCTCAAGTAGGATAAATTCAGAAACATCATAGTCAAAACATTAGAAACCAAAAATAAAGAGAAAATTTTGAAAGCAGCAACAGAAAGGGGAAAAAAGACTCATCATGAACAAAGGAATCAAAATAATGTCATTAGCTGATCTCTCATAAGAAACAATGGATGTCAGAAGGCAGTGGGATGGCATATTAAAAATGTTGAAAGAAAAAAAATAGATGGTCAGTGCAGAATCCTGTTTCCAGGAATATAAATTATTCAAAAATGAAGAAGAAATAAAGACATTCCCAGGTAAACAAAAACAGAGAATTATTACTAGCAGACCTGCCTTCCAAACATAGTAACGGAAGTTTTCCAGTTTGAATGTGACAGCAGACAGTAATATAAATACACACATATGTACACGGGAGAACTTCAGGACAGGTAAATTTGTAAGTAATGATAAAAGACACAATAATTACATAAAATTGTCCTTTTTTTCTTCTTCACTTATTTAAAAATCAAAGAGGTTGCATTAGTAATTTTTAAATTTCTTACAAAGAGAAGCCCAGAATCAATGGCTTCCCCAATGAATTCTGCCAAACATTTACAGAAAAATTAATACTAATTCCTCATAGATTTTTAAAAAATTGAAAATAGAGAACACATCCCAAGTTATTCTATGAGGCTAGTATTACCTTGATATCAAAATGAGATGTACATCACAAGAAAAGAAAACTACAGACTAATGTCTCATATTAACCTAGACACAAAACCCCTCAAACACTAATAAGTGGAATCCAGAAACATGTAAAAGGGTTTCCATAACATAGTCAGGTAAGATTATCCCAGAAATGCAACACAGCTTTAACATCTGAAAGTAACACATTGCAGTGCACCGCATCAGTAAAGAACAAAAACACACTATCAGCTGAATACACTCAGAGAAACCATCAGTCAAAATCCAACTCTCATTCATAATAAAAGCACTCCACAAACTATGAGTCGAAGTGACCATCCTCAATCTGACACAGGGCATGTGTGAAAAACCCACAGCTAATGTCTTAATAAATTGGGAAAAATTGAACACTTTCGTTCTAAAATCAGAACGACGACAAAGATGTTTTCTCTCACCACTTCTACCACAGTGTACTACAGGTTCCAGTCAGAAAAATTAAGCAACAAAAAAAAAATACAGATTAGAAAGGAAGTAAAACAGTTTCTATTTGCAGATGACATGATCTTCTATACAATAACCCCCCAAATTCACTAAAACACTATTGGAACTAATAAATGTATTCAGAAAGATTGCAGGACACAAGCTCAATATACAATAATTGATTGTATTTCATACATTAGTAACGAATAATCCAAAAATTAGTTAAGAAACAGTTTTACTTATAATAGCTTCAAAAGAATAAAATACATAAAAATAAATTTATCAAAATAAGTGCAATATTTGTAAACTTTCAGTTTCAACAAAATATTGTCAAAAGAAATCAAAAGTATCTAAGTTATTGGAAAGACATTCCATGTTCATAGATTAAAGAGTTAAATATTGTTAAAATGGCAATACTCCCTTAAATTTTATACATATTCAATGCAATTCTATCAAAATCCCCAGTAGATTTTTTTGAAGAAGTTGACAAGCTTCCTGTCAACTTCTTCAAAGCTTCTTCAAGCTTCATAAACTTCATTTGGAAAGACAAGAGAATCAGAATAGTTAAAACAATCTTAAAATAGAAAATCAAAGATGGAGGATTCACACTTCCCCATATCAAAAGGTATAGAAATCAAGACAGTATTTTATTGGCATAAGAATAGACATGGATAAATGGGTTAGAACTAAAAGTTCAATAATTAACTGTAACATTTATCATCAATTGGTCTTTGGCAAACAGTTCTTACCCATGACACCAAAAGCATGATGCACAAACTTTTCCTCTGGGAAATCCCTGGTAAGAGGATGACAGATTTGGAGCAAATATTTACAAACCACTGACCTGACAGAAGTCTAGATTCTAGAATATATAAAGACCTGTCAACAGCAAGAATCTATCCTAATCCAAAAATTGACAAAAGTCATCAAGATTCATTTCATCAGAGGATATGGGAAGCCAAATAAGCACATGAAAAGATATTCAACATCACCAGCCATTAGACAAGTGCAAATGATGACCAAAATGAGATGTTGTTATACACATATTAAAACACCAAGATTAAAAAACATAAATAGCATTGACAATAACAAATGTTAATCAGGATTTGTAGAAACTGGCATTCTGAAACAATGCTGGTGGGAATTTAAAATTGTACAGCCACTCTGCAAAATAATTTTCCAGTTTCTTAATCTGAAACATAAATAAGCATATATTTATTATATTATACAGCAATCACACTAGTGGATATACATCACAGAGAAATGAAAACTTACATGCATACAGAAACATGTACTTGACAGCTCACAGCAACTTCATTGGAAATAGCCCCAGACTAGAAACAACCAAAACCATTCAACAGGTGAATAATTAAATAAACTCATATACTCATATGGAATACCACTCAACACTCAATAGAAATAACTAGTAAAACACACAAGTTGGGTGGATCTCAAGGGCATTATGCTCAGTGAAAAAAGCCTGTCTTGAAATGTTGCATACTATATGATTCTATTTATATGACACTCTCAACATGACACAATTACAGAAACAGAGAACAGATTAGCGATCCCTAATGGTGGATGGGGGAGGTGACAAGGGGCGTGACTGTAAATGAGTTGCATGAGGGAGGTCTTTGTGAAGCCGCAGTAGCTCCATGTCTAGGTTGCGGTGGTTACACACACGAGATAAAACGACAGCACTAAACTTACACGTTGAGCCAATATCAATTTTCCTGTTTTGATGTTGTATTATAATTATGCGAGATATATCAATTGAGGGAAACTGGGTGAAGGGTGCAGATCCCCCTTGATTATCTATGCAATTGCCTGTGAATATATAATTATTTCAAAATTTAAAAAAGAGAGAAAGAAACAAATAACTCCACAACATCAATGTATCTCAAAAAAGCAGTCGGCTACGTGAAATAAACCAGTCAAAAATATCCCACATTGTATGACAACATTTATATGACATGTCCAAAATATGCAAATCTACAGAGACAGAAAGTCTCTGCGTGCCTGCCAAGGACTGGGGGTGAGGTTGGGAGGGTGGGAGGAACTGGTAGTAGG
The DNA here is from genome assembly GCA_963574885.1 of Lepilemur ruficaudatus. Taxonomy (NCBI): domain Eukaryota; kingdom Metazoa; phylum Chordata; class Mammalia; order Primates; family Lepilemuridae; genus Lepilemur; species Lepilemur ruficaudatus. Next base: position 18,556 of record CAUYRT010089769.1, read on the forward strand.
TATAAAGTTTCTTTGTGAAGCAATAAATATATTCTAAAGTTATATTATGATGATATTTGCACAACTCTCTAAACATACCAAACCCCATTGATTAGATACTTTAATCAGATAAACTTTATGGTTTATACAGTACAGCTCAATACGGCTTTTAGAAAATGAATACTATGGGAATGTCTCAGAGGTTTTCTGAGACATTGGCTCTGACCTTGAGTTAAGGAACTGCCATCGTCTGGAGACTGAAATTAGATGATTTCGTCCTGCTCTGCAACTTGTTTTGCTGCATAAACAGTATATTTTGAATTTATGCACAAAGCTATAGTTGATTAATTTTAATAATTGTATGAATACACAATGTTTATTTATTTTTTTCCTGTACATGGGTAACTTGTGAACATGAACATGAATTTTACACCAAAGAGAAAATTTTCTGTGTTACAACATAAGCATATCTTCAACTTTTTAGAGAAAGGAAGATTTTTCTCCAAAGCTGCTGGACCACTTACTCTCCTATTGGCACCGTCTGTCATTCCTGTTTTTCAAACTGCTTGCTACACTTGTCAGATTTTATTTTTTTGATGAATTGTTTTGTGTTGCACATCATTTGGTATTACTTTGCATTTCCCTAATTTCTAGTAAAATTGAATAGATTTTTATATGCTCATTTATGTCACATTTATAATTCAGGAAAAAGCATCATTGTGATTTACCCACTTTTCTATTTTTTTTATTTCATCGTATTATGGGGGTACAAATGTTAAGGTTACGAATATTGCCCTTGCTCCCCTCCCCCCTCGAGTCAGAGCTTTAAGCATGACCATCCCCCAGATGGTGCGCATCGCACTCTTTATGTATATATATACCCATCCCCTCTCCCCCCACCATATTTTTTTTTAATTGCAGCATTTTTCCTTGTGTATTTGTATAGTAATCGTTTGTGGAAATCTTTATTGCAATATCCTTTCCCTGCTTTTGGAATATCTCTTTTTGTTGTTTATAAAGTCTTTTTTAGATTGCAAAAGTCTCTGTTCTGATGTAGGAGAAATTATAATTCTCTTTAAAATTGATGTGTACTTTATATAATTGTTAATATTTTATTTTCACACTTTGTTTTTTCATCAACCCACAAATATCTTTGTGTGTTTCACATAAGGATGTAATTTATTTTTTTCACGTGGATAATCAATAGCCCCAGTAAGATTTATTAAAGAATCCATTCTTCCCTCACAGACTCAGATGACCCGCTCTCTCACATGACATGTGCCATTATAGCAAATTTCTAACCTCTCCATTCTGTAGCATTCTGCTCTATCTGCCCATCACTACTTTAGAAAACTTTCTCTTAATTACTCACATGTCATAGTAGTTTTTATATCTGTTAAACACCTCCCATCTTTAATTCTCCTGAACTGTCACTATTTGAGGGGCCTTAGAATTTCCACATTTATTTCTGAAATAATGAGTCTATGAAGAAATTGGTGGGATTTTGATTGAAATTGCATTGACTTTATAGATTAATTGAGAAGAAACTGACACTTTTATATTGAGACATAGCTTACCACATATAAAAAAGATGTACTCTTTATCGTTTTCTTTACAAAATCCTACACATATTTTCTTTTTTTGGTTTCCTTCTAGGTCACTTATATTTTAAAGTAGTTTTATACCTGTTATCTTTTTTTTTTCTTTATTGAAGTGTAATTTACATATCATGTCTTTACTCCTTTTTAAGTGTACAATTAAATGGTTATTAGTAAATTTACCAAGTTGTACAGCTATTCACATAAATCAGTTTTAGAGGATTTCCTACCCCCATTGAGACCCCTAATACACATCCCCAAATTATTAAAGTACACGTCCTCAATTCTTTGCTGGTATGGGAAGGCAATTTACTTTCCTAAATTGATTTTCTATCTATCATCCTTGCTGAATTACATTGCAAAATCAATAATTTGTCTAAAGGTTATTGTATGTTTCCTATGAAGAAAACCATGTCTTCTGAAAAAAAGACATTTCTGATTCTTACCTTTCAAACATCATAATTTTCTTTTCCTGTTTTACTATACCACCAATTATTTCAAATGCATTATTAAATTGAAGAAATAAAAGTGAGCCTGCATGTTTTTATTTGTAATACTAAAGTGTTTGCTACTGTCACCATTAAATAGAATAGAGAGATTAAGGAACATTTTAAAAATTAGAGACCCTAGTATAGCTACTGTATCAGCTAAAATTAGCTCTTGTGCATACAGCAAAAGCCCCAATGACTGTGTCTGACACAAGGTAAGAGGTGCTCATGGATCTCTGGGTGATTCTGGCGTCAGGTCTCGCCATTGGGTCCTCACTCCAGACAATAAAAAGAAAGAAGGAATAAAAAAAAAAAAACTTCTATCTTTCCAGGAGACTTCTTAAAACTATCATAAAATGTGTCACTTATACGTCATTGACCAGACCACAACAGCATAGCCACAAATGTAGTTTCTTCTTGGACGTGAAGGTTCCAAGCTAACTAAACGCCAGGGCTCTAGCACCACAGGGCTCAGCGCTCCTCAGCCTGCCTGCCAGCCACTCTGCTAACAGATTTCATAATGCATCTAGAGTGAGAAAAAAACTTCTGTTGAGTTAATCCACTGAGATTCTTGAGTTTTGCATTTCACAGTGGTCAGCCTTCCCTCACTAATGTAATACTTGATTTAACAAAGTTTAAATGTAATCAACATCTTCATCCACCTCCTAAACCTTATTAAGGACCATAGAACACTTAATACTGTAAGAACATTGTGCTCTTCACATTTTAGAAGTAATATTGTTCACGATTTTAGTTTTGCTTTTAGCCCCTCAAATTATTCATTATTGTCAATGTTGTTCTCATTTTGCATAGCTAGTGAATGTTTTAATATTTCATTCACGGAAAGTGAAATTATAAATGATTTTAATAGTCTCAGTTTTCTACGTTGACCATGGCATATTAATATTCAGGAAAACATTTATTTTTAAAAAAATACAGCATGATAATCATATCACTGGATACCAGGAATCAAATATTTCTTAATAGTTGTATTCCTTTAATAATAAAAGCTATTTATTTTTTGCTAACTTGATTTATATCTATATCTCTTTTGAATTACAAATGTATATTTCTAAAATTAAACTAGTAAACTCCACTTGGTTATAAGGTAGAATTTCCTAATTAAGGGATAAAGCTAATAATTTATTCTGTTGTATTAAAGAAAGTAGAGCTTGTTGGTTTTCATATTAAGTACATATATATTTAAATTTATACTCACTATAATTAATTTTTGTGTAAAATTATATGCACTTTTAACACATAATAGACTCACGTAATACCACCACTGCAAGAGACAGCAATTCCAACATCTGAAGACGTACCTTGTACTACCCTTTGTAGTCAAAGCCTCCCTCTACCCCTAAATGTTGGAAACTACTGGACTGTTCCCTTTTTTCCCACTTCCATAATGTTTTTAATATGAAATAATACAGTTTGTAATTTTGTAACATGGATTTCTTTCACTTGGCATGATATATTTGAGGTTTATGTATGTTAAGCACAGCAACAGTTTCTTATTTCCTGCTGTAGGATAGCATCCACTGTACAGCTCTACCACAACTTTTTAATTCTTTCACCCATCAATGCACCATTTCCAATTTTTGGTATTTAAGAATAATACTTCTATAAATATTAGCAAACTTTTTTTTTTTTTTGAAACAGAGTCTCACTCTGTTGCCCAGGCTAGAGTGCCGTGGTGTCAGCCTAGCTCACAGCAACCTCAAACTTCTGGGATCAAGCGATCCTCCTGCCTCAACCTCCCCAGTAGCTGGGACTACAGGTATGCACCACCATGCCCGGCTAATTTTTTCTATATATTTCTAGTTGGCCAATTAATTTCTTTCTATTTTTAGTAGAGACAGGGTCTCACTCTTGTTCAAGCTGCTCTCGAACTCCTCATCTCAAATGATCCTCCCACCTCGGCCTCCCAGAGTGCTAGGATTATAGGTGTAAGCCACCACGCCCGGCAGCAAACATTTTTATACTAATGTTTCTGTGAGTTAAATACCTAGAAGTGGAATTGCAAGGTCATAGTGACACAGGGATTCATCTGGCAGAACTAAGTTTCCCAAGACCAAAGTTACATAGATCAAAAGTTACATAGTTGCCAAAACAAATAGCCGTACATGGAAGAACTGGCTGAAGCCAACTGAGACCCAGGTTAAGGAGAAAATGACCACTGCCTGACCTTGCAGCTCATTATGTGCTAATTATAATTCAATAGCATGCTGAAAAACACTCACACCAGTGCCAGGCCAGTATACAATAACCATGGCAACACCCTGAAATTATCTTATATAGTTTAAAAAGGGAAGGAACCCTTGATTCCCAGAACTCCCCACTTCTTTCCCAGAAATATAAGAATAATCCACCCCTTGCTTAGCATATAATTAAGAATCATGGCACAAGAACAGAGACATAGAACAATGGAACAGAACTGAGAACCCAGGTATAAAACTATCCTCATATAGCCATCTAATCTTTGACAAAGCAAACAAGGACACACACTGGGGGAAAGAATCCTTATTCAATAAATGGTGCTGGGAAAATTGGATAGCAACATGCAGAAAACTTAAACGGGATCTGCACCTTTCACCTCTCACAAGAATCAACTCACAGTGGATAACAGACTTAAACCTAAGGTGTGAAGCTATAAGAATTCTAGAAGAAAATGTTGGAAAAACTCTTCTAGACATTGGCCTAGGCAAAGAATTTATGAAGAAGTCCCCAAAGGCAATCACAGCAACAACAAAAATAAATAAATGGGACCTGATCAAATTCAGAAGCTTCTGCACAGCCAAGGAAACTGTCATGAGAGCAAACAGACAACCTACAGAATGAGAGAAAATATTCACATGCTACACATCTGATAAAGTGCTGATAACTAGAATCTATATAGAACTCAGGAAAATCAGCAAGAAAAAAATCAAACAACTCTATCAAAAAGTGGGCAAAGGACATGAACAGAAACTTTTCAAAAGAAGACAGAATAATGACCAACAAACATATGAAAAAATGCTCAACATCTCTAATCATCAGGGAAATGCAAGTCAAAACCGCAATGAGATATCACTTATCTCCAGTGAGAATGGCCTTTATCAAAAAGTCACAAAACAATAAA
>CAUYRT010089770.1:0-59042 GCA_963574885.1 Lepilemur ruficaudatus
CTAGTAGAAGAAAACATTGGGAAACACTACAGGACATAGGTTGGGACAACATTTTTGGGGGTAAGACTGTGAAAGCATAGGCTAAAACGAAAATAGTCAAATGGGTTACTTCAAACTAAAAAGCTTCTGCACAGCAAAGGAAACAATTAACAAAGTGAAGAGACAACCTACAGAATGGGAGAAAATACCTGCAAACTATCCATCTGACAAAGGATTAATAACTAGAATATATAAGGCTATCATTGTGTTGAGGTAATTTCATCATATACCTAGTTTTTTGAGAGTTTTTATCATGAAGGGGTGTTGAATTTTATCAAAGGCATTTTCAGAATCAGTTGAAATGATCAAATTGTTTTTGTCTTTTGTTTTGTTGATGTGATGTATCACATTCACTGATTTGCACATGTCAAGCCATCTTTGCATCCTTGACATGAATCTACTTGATCATGATGAATAATTTTTTTAATGTGTTATTAAATGTGGTTTGCCAGTATTTTATTGAGGATTTTTGCATCTAAGTTTATTGAGATATTGTCCCATAGTTTTCATTTTTTGTTGTGTATTTGTCTGGTTTTGGTATCAGAGTGATATAGGCCTCATAAAATGAGTTTGGGAGTATTCTTTCCTCCTTAATTTTTTTGGAATAGTTTAAGTAGGGTTGGAATTAATTTTTTTTTGAATGCTTGGTAAAATTCAGCAATGAAGTTATTGGGTACTTTTTATTACTGCTTCTATCATATTACTTGCTATTGGTTTTTTTTAGGTTTTGAATTTCTTCCTAGTTCTGTCTTGTTAGGTTATATGGTCCACTGGTCATTCAGTCTTCTTTAGAAGATTTCTTATTGTCCAGTAACATGCTTTTCTTCCAGATTGAAGAACTCCTTTTAGCATTTCTTGTAGGACAGGTCTGGTGTTGGTGAAATCCCTCAGCTTTTGTTTGTCTGGGGAAGTCTTTATTTCTCCTTCAGTTTGAAGGATATTTTTTCAGGATATAATATTCTAGGGTTAAGGTTTATTTCCTTCAGCACTTTGAATGTGTTGTGCTACTCTCTCCTGGCCTGTAAGATTTCTGCTGAGAAGTCTGCTGCCAGATGTATTGGAGTTCCTTTATATATTATCATTTTTTTCTTTCCCATAGGACCTTTTCTTTAACTGTGACTTTTGGGAGCTTGATTATGAAATTCCTTGAGGTAGTCTTTTTTAGGTTAAATCTGCTTGGTATTCTATGACTTTATTGTATCTGAATATTGATATTTTTCTCTAGGTTTGGAAAGTTCTCTATTATTATTTCTTTGATTAAATTTTCTGTCCCAATCTCTCTCTCTACCTCAACTTTAAAGCCAATAACTCTTAGATTTTCCCTTTTGAGGTTATTTTCTAGATTCTGAAGGTGTGTTTCGTTCTTTTTTATTCTTTTTTTTTCTTTTCTGACTATTTTCAAATAGCCTGTCTTCAAGTTCACCATTTCTTTCTTATGCTTGGTGAATTCTGCTGTTGAGAGCCTCTGATGCATTTTCCAGTTTGCCAATTGAATTCTTCAGAAATTCTGCTTTTTAAAATTATTTCAATCAATTTGTTAAAGAGGACAGTTAGTTTGAATTCTTTGTCTGAAAGGTCACCTATCTTCATCACTCTAGCATTGGTCACTGGTACCTTATTTAGTTCATTTTGTGAGTTCATGTTTGCCTGGATGTTCTTGATGCTTGTGGATGTTTGTTGATCTCTGAGCATTGAAGACTTATGTATTTATTTTAATCTTTGCAGTCTAGGCTTGTTTGAACCTGTCCTTTTTCAGAAGGCTTTCCAGATATTCAAATAAAATTTAGTGTTGCAGTCTTAGTCTCTGTCACTGCAGCTGTATCTGCACTGGTACCCCAAGCCCAGTGACTATTTCAGATTCCTTGTAGTACTACCTTGGTGGATTTGGGTAAGAGATAGGAGAATTCCCTGGATTACCAGGAAAAGTCTCTTACTTTTCCCTCACTCTCTGTGATGGGCTGCTGGAGTTGGGAGAGGAGAGACATGGGCATTTCCTCATGACCACCAGCACCAGGTCATACCTGAAGCCAACCTAGTCTCACCTAAAGCCAGTGGTAACATAACCTGGATACCTCTGATGTCTATTCAAAGCCAAGGGCTCTTTAGTCAGTAGGTAGTGAATCCTGCCAGGACTGGTCCTTGCCTTGAGGGCAGCATGTTTTCTCTGGCCCAGGCTAGGCCCAGAAATGCCCTCCAGGAACTAAAGCCTAGACTTGGAGACTTCAGGAGTCTTTTTGGTATTTTATTTTACTGTGGCTGAGCTGGTACCCAAGTTGCAAAACAAAGTCCTCTGAACTCTTCCCTTTCCTTTCCCCAAGCAGAGGAAGATTCTCCCTTGCTGCACTGCCTGGAGCCGGAGGAGGGGTGACACAGTCACTGGCTTGGCCACTGCCGCTGGTATCTCACTGGGTAATGTGCACTCCAACTCCATTGACTCTGAGCCAGCACAGCCACAGGAATTGCCCAAGTACTGTAGCCTTTGTGGACTGACTGCCTTACAAATTTTGTCCATGCCTCAGGCTACTTTTTGTCAGCTGGTGGTGGGGCTAAGGGGGACTTGGGCTTTGGGGTGGAGGATTTCCCTCTGCCTGGGCTGACCTAAATGTTCCCTCCATGAGCACTGGACAGAATTCTGCCCTGTGCTGTGTTCCCCATTGGCTCTAGGTTCCAATGCAAAGTCCTATAATTACTTCATTCTCCTTCGCCCCAGCACACAAATTCTCTCTCTACTGGGCATGCTGGTGCAGAATTACTGGGGTACAGGGCAGGGGTGGCATAGGCAATACAAGGTTGTCTTTTATGCCCTCTTCAGTGCCTCTTTCCTCGATATAATGTTAAAACCAGGTAGTATAGTCACTACCCTGATTTTTGGTTCTTCCAAAAATGCTTTCTTGTGCAGATAGTTGTTGAATTTGGTGTTCATGCAGAGGGACAATTGCTGGAGGTTTCTGTTTGGCCATCTTGTTCCATCCTCTCAGTCTCAAGTGGTTTAATGTTTGTCTGCTGGTCTTCAAGTGATGAGTTGTTCAAATTGCTGAAAGTTGGGTTTTAGAGATAATTTATCAGTTTTTAATAGAAGCTAAAACATAAATAGGTGTTAATTGAAAAGTTGAGAGGGCACTATGGGTAGGAGTCAGTTTTGAAGAATGGGTGGAGACAGTAAACCAGAAGTTTGTAATTCCTCACAATGTGGGGCTGACCCTGGATCACAACATTTCTTGAACGCTCATATACTGCACTTGAATGATATTTCCATTCTGAACATGCTATCAAAACATAGATATTACAGGTTTGTAACCTGTAACATAGATATTACACATCAAGAAAGATCCATCTCTTCAGGCAAATTTCTTTCCATTTCCATTTGGAAAACACTGAATAAATATTATAAAATTAAAACACTTTTGGAGTCTTTTGGAGGTAGGGAAAAGAAAAGCCATTTTTGATAAGATGTTAAGAAATATGAGTTAGGAAATTTGCCTAAAAATAGTTTATTACCTTCCAAATGCTGTCACATTGGCTTGAAATGTTCTGATCTGACAAGCATGAACTTTTCACTATAGTTATTATTTTAAATGTTAATAGGAAAGGGAAGCACTGGTCCACTAAGGTCTTCATCTAGGTCTTTGTAAATGATTACTTACTGTCTAGTAGTGAGTACATCATAGTGTTGATTGGCATTTTTGTTTGTCTTTTTCTTACTCCAAGGTCATTTTATGGTGGGACTGTGCCCTATACCTTCACCCATTTGTCAGACCCATAAAGTGAATTCTGTGATCCTTATGGAAAAGCTAAGTTTATTTTAAAGATTTGGTGGAAAACATTGAAAATTGTCATCACCATTGTGCTCAGAGCCAGTTAAAACTGTTGATCTTATGTCTTAATCTAGTACAAAAGCAGCCTTCTGAGGAGAAATTTGGTATCATGAAAGGAGCATGGATTTTAGGTTAAGACAGATCTGTGTTCCATTCTTTGCTCTTTAATTTACTAATGATGCAATCTTGGCTGGCACATAGCCTAGCTGAGCCTCAGTTTACTTATTGTGAAATAGGGTTAATATAAATATTGCGGATTAGCACAAGCGAGGTATACGTAGCAGGCACTTAAAACACATTAGGTGGAGTTCATTCCTTATTTCCTACTGCTTTTGGTTTTCTCACATTTAGCTCATATAAACTAATGCAAACCAAATAAACCATCACTGGTTATGAATGAAGGAATGAAAGCCCAGGGCCCAGAATTAGTACTGATCTGCCAGCATAACTCTGCACTGAGCTGAACCATCTATATCCTGTAATCACTGTTGTAGGTTTTGACTACCAAAGTGCTAGGATTGGATTAAAGTCAGTTGATGAAGATGGAACCCAGAGCTACTAACTCGCTAACAGTCTCCCCAGTCAAGCCCTTCACATCACTATTTTTGCCCCTTTAGGCTCAGGAAGTTAATGACTTTTTTTTTTTTAAAAGAGTTTTCAAGTGTTTGATGATTACAGCTGAGCTGAGTATATAATCTGCTCCACTTTTGACCCTTTGAAACTACAAACTGCAGAAATATAACAAAGTGATTTTAACCCAGCTCTCTCAGAGAAAATTGCTAAAATGTGTGCACACACACATTCTCTCTCTTTCTCTCTCCCTTTAGTTATTTACGTTTGGAAAAACCATTCTAAATTCAATCTTGGATAAATACTTTTAAATGTAAACTTTATCACCCATTCCATTTTTGTGGAACATTGAGCTCCAGAGAAAGCATTCAGGGATGTGGTAAAATTTGCGTGATTTGAAGGAGAAAATACGCCCATAGTGAAAGATACGGGGAAAAATCCTCACAAATGGAGGCGAAATGGATTCTTTTCCTTTAAAATTTTGTAGGATGAGACACAGGTATATTTTCTAGCTATTGCAGATCTCAAGACCAAAAGATATATGGGACACTTTACTTTTTCCTCTTCCCATCCCTCCCCACCGAAATGTTGGCCTGGGGTCTGGGAGCCATTTCTGTGTTGACTCTCGCCACTTGCTCTCCAGACAGTAACCTGATCATCTTGCTCTCTCCTCTGATTATGGAGTGCCATTAGACCTGAGAGAGGGGCTGTGACAGTAGGTCCTGAATGAAGACAGCAAAAGTTTGTAGTGGATTGCTGCTTGTATTTCATCATTTAAATTGCAGGAAAACCAATAAGAGGTCAGGAAAGAGCATTCAAAGAGAAAGGTGGGACTTACTATGAAGGTGTGCTTCTTTTCTACAGTGGCCTCGTAATGTCAAGGTGAATGAACTCCAGTATAAACTGACTCTTCCAGCAGAAATTCTCCTGGTACAAAGCAAGAGAGCCTCAGGGAAAGGATTTAGGACTGAGGAAGTCCTTATCTGACATTTTTTCTCTCTGTTTTTATAGTTATGTCACATGAACTTTAATGAGGCCAAATGTCTACCAAGCTTTAGAATTGTAGGAGAAATTTTAAGAAGAATGATTATACATTCAATTCAGAAAGATATTGTGGATAGTCGGTTTAATCTTTTTTCTTTTTATTAAGGCTGACTTTTTAAAAATAGGAGCTTTTTACATTTTGTGCTATGTGACATAACCTAAAAAAAAACTTAGAAAATCCTGTGATAAAATTTTAAAGTGAAGTGTTTTGAGAGGTAAAAAAGAATATGATGTGAGAAATCTTTTGACAGAAAGATGACAAGCAGGTAGAGAGAAAAGACTTATGCATGCTAGTGGAAGAAAAAAACTACCAAAGAACCCCCGATATATCATGTAACAATGGCCTGGGATGAGTAATTTTATTTCTTGGGTAAAAACTGTTTAATGATTTCAACATTTATCCATTAATTTTTTTTGTTTGAAGTATAATTCAAAACTCTATATCAATCTCCTGAAGGTTAAGGTGGGTATTTATTTTAAGATGAAAAAGGATTATAGATTTCAACCACACAAGTCATACGATAGAAGAGATGTATAGTCAGAGACTTTCTGGGGAAACGTTTTTGTGCTGACCTCCTCTTGGTGAAGGCTTGTAGTGATAACTAACCTCTATCGCTACTAAGGAAGGAAAGTATTTCAGAACAAATGTAAAAAAATGTCTTTCTCAGGTAAAAGCAACCAGTTCTTCAATTTAATTCTATTCGAAGCCAATGTCTGGAATTTCACAGAGAAGGTGAAAAAAGTCTTCCTGGTGCTCAGTAAATTAGTTTTAAAATTTGCCTGTGGGAAGATGATAGGCAAATTCCCCTGAGGGAGCTTTAGATTACTTTTCTTACTGCCTGACTTGGCTGAGTTTGTGACAGTGGAGAGTGGTGTGCAGAGGAGCAAGATGGTTTCAACTGTTCATTGTCAAGTCTAGCATGATGTCAGGATGGCATATTTAAAAAAAAAATTCTTCACAAAGGAAATATGCATTCAGCAGTCCTGATATTTTCATCAAATTGTATTATTCTAAATTTCAAGTATCTCGTTTTACAAAAATATCTAGCTTTGTTTCATAATCCCAGGTGATGTGCAAACTCAGTGGCTATTCAAAAGTTATGAGCAGATGGGGGTTAAAAGTCGGAGATTCTGATCTTCCACTCTACACTGGATCACAGCACTTCTCTCTGATTATAAGATTAGGGTCTGGATACAGGCAAAGGAGCTTACATTTAGAACATGTTCAGGGGTGTCAGAGTCTCACAGACTGATTAAATACCCAGTTTATTATGTGGTAATAGTTTAGTGTCTTGTGAGCTATAAATCATTCTAAAACAATGCAAAACTGAATGACACCAGGTTCTTCTCAGAAAAAAATTATTATTTATACTATTTAATAGACTCACAATAACCCCTTATTGCTTAACTATCAACCACTGAGCAATATAAGAGGCACAATTTCTTTACATGATCTAGAAATGAGAAAATACAGACTAAAAGAAATTTTTAGGAATTTTCACAAAGTCATGCAGTAGAGTCAGAATTGAATCCAGGCCTATATTTTTTCAAAACCTTGGGATGTTTCACTATATCATATTACCCTCCAAACTGAGAGGAAGCATATCACTTATGTTCAGCTATTCCAACCCTCCCCACCTCAAACAACAGTGACTTAAAGTTTATTTCTCTTTCTGGTAGGTCAGATTTAAATGTTAGGATCTATACGGCAGGTCCATGGTATCGGAGATTCAGGCTCTTTCTGTCTCGTTGCTCTGCCATCCCTAGGTTATGTTGTCTTTGTTCATATGGTTCAAGAGGCCTCATCCCCAGGTCTGCCTTCCAGCACATGGAAAGCAGGCAGGGAAATGTAGAAAGGATGGGCATACTACTTCTTTATATGGGACAATCACTTACTAATATGCCTTTGGCTTGAACTTACCCATATGGTCAAGTCTAGTTGTAAAGGAAGATGGGATATTAGGTTTTTATTCTGAATAACCACAAGACTAGATAAAACTAGGAGGTTCTATTATTATGGAAGAGGTAAAGCACAGTTATTGGAAGTAAATTAGGGACTGTCACGGGTACTTTTCACATGATGGAGTCTACCTGCCTCATTTTAGAGAGGATTCTAAGTCCCAGAGAGATGATGTAAATTAAATGAGGTTACACACAATTTGGTAGCATAGTAAGTTCTAGAAAACAGTTCTCCTGACTTCTAGACCTCTACTTTATCTACCATATCACATCGGCTGTATAACTTAACTGCTGCTGGTGAAAAAAAATACTTAACAAATTGGATAGGAGTCCCTGAATCATGTTCTTTAACACATAAAACATTCCCAGTGAATCTGAAGTAGGTTTTGTGCTCTTCTTATGAGCTAATTTCAAAAAATACATATAATACATACATATACAATATTCGCATATATTTGTACTTCTTAGAATGACAATTTTTTGAACATAATTTCTGAAAACATTTCTCTATAGCTGTGGAAATGTAGTATGGGTGAATTTAGTGCAATTTTGTAATGGACAGAGAGAGAGAGACTAAGTTCTGGAATTTATTACATTGTACATTTCATTTGGATTGCCTGACAGATCATTGGAATTTAATTTTAATTAAAAAATATGGTGCATGATAGCCTAATAATCTATAGCCTCACGCTGTCAAGCAATTTTTGGAAAGCAATAGAAAATTGAAATCATTCTTGGGTAATGAAAATGTTTATGTTCTCAGCCCACAAGCCAATTCACAATTTACTTCTGATTCTTGAAAGTCCCATGCTGTGTGAGCACACTGATTAAGAAAAAAATTGGATTAATTGTGACATATCATCAACTTAGTGCAAAGCTGCCCCCCAAAAGGAGTGATTGAATAGACAACATTGTGCAGGCATAGTAAGCAAGAACCGAAACCAGAGCGGGACAGAGGACTAATGGTTCCAACTACTATTATCAGCTCTCCACTATGACATGCTTTCATTGTTTGCTCTTGCCTGGATGTCTTGCATAAATGTTCATCAATACCAGTGACAATAGTTTCTATGGATACATTGCTTTATGCTTTATGAAGTGCTTTCCTATATGAGATGTAATTTCATCTGAAAAACAATCTAGTGAGATAGGAGGGAGGAGCAATAATTTCTGTCTATGCAGATAAGGAAATCAGTTATAAGACAAGTTATTTTGAGATATATTGATCATATTAAAAGTAGCAAAAGGAAGAGTCATGTTTGACTGTGAGTTTAGTGTTTGCCTTTTGGGGAAAGGGTGTTTTGCATACACAAATGTGTCTTCCTAAGATAGAATGCTGATATAGCACCTCTTGTATTATCCTGGATAGAACTGGAACCCATTCTACTAAGTGAAGTATCGCAAGAATGGAAAAACAAGCACCACATGTACTCACCATCAAATTTGGTATTAACTGATCAACACTTAAGTGCACATATAGTAGTAACATCCATCGGTGTCAGGCAGGTGGGAGAGGGGAGGAGGGGATGGGTATATTGACACCTAATGGGTATAGTGCGCACTGTCTGGGGGATGGGCACACATGAAGCTCTGACTCAGGTGGGGCAAGGGCAATATATGTAACCTAAACATTTGTATCCCTGTAATATGCTGAAATAAAAAAGAATTTTAAAAAAAGACAGAAGGGCAAGTAGCAAAGTTGGAGTCATCCCATGACTATGTCTATAGAAACTAGAAACAATATCCAGTCTAGCAGCTGAAAGTTTTACATAGCTAGACTTTTGGTTCTCTATGTGAGGTCCATTTATTTTTAATATGGGAATTTTTTAGAGTTTTAATTCTTGGAGGCCAGAGTATCCAGGCTGATTTACTTTTTACTCGTTCTTTCTGTCAGCATCTCTTACCACGCCCAGCGCCCCTACTGTCCTGCTGGTTTTTGTTGTGGTACCTTGTTTCTGCATTCATCATTACTCCATTTTCTTCTTGGCTTAAGATTCCTACTTTTTCGTCTTGTCTCCTCTTAGAAAACATCCCCATGATCAGGCGATATAGATGTAGCTATAGACATAGACAGATTCAGACATAGACACAGACATAGACACGCACAGTTGGGTGCTTGGTTGACTACCCTTTTTCACCGGAAGGTTGTAGTCTGTGTAGTCACACAGCCAATATAAGATTTCCCTTGCCTGGCAAAGAAAAGGAAATTTGTTCTTTTCTATTGAGTCCAGTTGTTTTGGCCTCTCAAGAAGTCAAACCTTGCCAGATCCATGGAACTAACCAAATTCTATTTCAAACATTCTGAGGATTAGTTTGCTAACACTTTGGCTTCTCAGTGACTGGTACTGACACTAACTTCTGTCTCCAGAGTTTTTTCAAGTTAAAGACTTACGTGAACTTTGGCTTTGCTATGGATCTTTTTGGTCTTCTTTGGCATGGTATCTCAAGATTCTCTAACCTTAATTTGAAACCAGACTAAAATGCTCAAGAAGTAAGAACTATTTAATTTTTGGTTGTAGCCTTGGACAAAATTACTAGCCTTCCATGCTCTCTATCCACATTTTTCTCCATGCTCACATCTTTTCAAACAAGGATTAAAGGAGAAAACCATTTTTTTTCCATCTCTGTAGGCCAATAACTTCTATGGTACAGAATATAGTAGGTCTTACTCTAGTTGTAGGGTTGTCAGTTGGCTGGAATTAAGCCTTCAGGGAGGGTTCTTAATCTCTTCAAACCCAAAGGATCTGATTCCCTGGTCATCTCCCTGTTTCCCTAGTCAAGGTGCCTGGTGCCCTGAAACTACCCATAGATTTGCCAGTGACTGACCTCATCCACCTTTGAGATAGCAATCTGTCTTCTGCTTTCTGCCTGAAGACCTGATCTAGAATGAGAGTTAAGGAGGCTTCCTAAGCAACAGCTGAGTTTTGGAATGGACACTTCTGGTAAGACTTTCTAATGGAAATTTCAAATATCATTGTATATACAAAGAAGAAAGATCTTGGGGTAGCTGGAAACTTTTGCCATCTCCTTTCAAACTACCCCATGAATAAGGCTGTCCATAGACTCAAGTAATAGACTAAGAATGAGAGTAATTCTAGAGTTAAATTGGTTATTTTTGTACATCTAAATAACTATATCTGGATATTTTTAACCATTTATTTTTTTCTGAAGAGTTAATTTGTTGGCTTTGTTTTGAACTTGCCAGGAAAAGGGTAACTCTTACTTCAATGAATGTAATTTGCTGATAATTTGTGAAATGAGAGAGAGATTATGATTGGCTGTCTCTTACTGTATAGTTGGCTATTTTAAGATTTTTTTCTATATTGTGAGTAAAAAATTTTTTAGAAATTTAAAAAGATAAAAAGATAAAACCAAAGATGAAGTAGAAAGTTTGACCTGAGCAATAGTGTACATAAAGGGTTTCTTATAGTGGGCTTTTCCTTAAAAATAAAAACAAAAACAAAATATCAGCAAGAATTTTTTTGTGCTGTTATTAAAACAGGAGAAACCCTGAAATAACTTGTGCTGTCTCCATATTGCACCATAAAATCATAAATATAAGGCTTTGTAATAAAAGGCGACATAATTCTACCTTTTTTTGTTTTAGTAAGTTTATGGGTAAGAGTGGAAAATCTCGTAGAATGATTGCACATCACTTTAAATTTAGTTCAATGATGTCTTTCGTTTATTCCTCAGGACCTGTCCTATCTGATCAGCTAGTCTATTACACATTTCTGCAGACACTTTACTAAGTGTGATCTAGCAGTAGTGAACGATTTACTTCTAATGATTTTAATTAAGCTTGAGAAAAAGCCAGGATTGAGAATCAGGAAATTTGCCTTCAAATTTCATTTTTGGGAAATCACTTAATTTATCTCAACTTTTGTTTCCTCATCTATAAAATGTGGGCTTGCCTATAAATGTCATAAGTCAAATTCTTTTCCTCAAAGTATGGATGGGGAAAACAGCATTGGAGATGTGACTCATGTCTTACCACCTACACTCAAAAGAAAGGGACAGAATGACTTTGTGTACAAAAGAAACATCAGCTTTAAGGCCCTAGAACAATAGTTCTGAAAATTTAATGTGCCAAAGAATCTATTTCCTGGGGAACTTATTAAATTACATACTCCTGGGACCCACTACAGGGATTATGATTCATGACGTCTGGTGTGAGGTTTAGTAATAGGTATATCCAGCAGGTGCCCAGATAGGTCTGATACAGATGATCTGGGGACCACCCTCTAGGGACCATTGTGTTAAAGGCTATGTGGCTGTGGGTGGTATAGGAAAAGCACTCACAAGCTACCAGTTGATAAGAGCTGATGTTTTCCCACAAGTTTGCAGAAGCTCAGCAGATTTTAAGCTTAGTTAATAACTGGTTGGATTTCTGATAGATGTGCTTTGGAAAAAAGTTAGCTCCAGGCAGAGGGTACAGCCTGAAGGGCTGTGTTGCATCATCTAGTTTGAGTTAAGAATGAGTGTTCTGGTGATTCCTTTTAGGAGAAGCCAGGCTCCTTGGTGTGTGACGTGAGGCAAGCTATCTTCCCTTGGAAGCCTCTGTTTCTTCTCTCTAAAATGGGAGTGGTAGAATACATTTTTTCATAGTTTCATCACAATGAATACATATGATAATGCATACAAAGAAGTTAGCAGTGTGCCTGGAATGTAGCAATGCTGAATCAGTGTTAGTATTATTGTTGAAAGCAACAGGTGAGACACATTAGACCTAGTCATCAATTTTGAAGTACAATTTGCCCTTAAAATTTTAATTTATTCTTCAAGCACGTATTAGCTGTTTGTTTGCCATAACAAAGCACTGTGATGTGTGTGTGAGGGTTGAGTTATGTGAAGAGAGGAGGTGAATATGAAGATGAATAAGGTTTTCTTTGACTTCAAAGGAAGATGATATCTGTGCTAGGCAGACATCAGGGAAGATAAGGGCATGAGAAGGAGAGGGAATTTGGCATGGCTTAATTCCGGAAGTGTCTATCCTTAATTACAACTAAGGCTAATCAGTCCTCTCAAGTAAGAAAATACTTTTGTCCAGGGTTTTCAGGAGGGGGTGCTGGGGAGCTTTTAGTAGTTCACCTATAAATTTCTGACTTGTAATATATATCACGTATGTATCACGATCTGTTATGATTTTCCTTGTCAAGTGGTTGGATAACCTACAGCATATTTTTAAAAGAAAATAAAACTCAGGAATGAGTCTTCTCTTTTTATTTACTTATGAATTGTTAAGAAAATTTTGAATAATCTCCCAGATTAAAAAAGCAAAATAAATTCTTAACAAAAGGAGATAGTATCATATGTTTTTCTGTCTGGTGTGGGGAAAAAGGATTTCTTTGAATTTGGTGAGGATTTCTTTTTTTTTTTCCTCCTTACTCAGGTCTCACTGACAGGTCTTCCTAATGAGAGAACACTTCCTTTGGCAGACTGCTTGATACCTTTGCAAAACACACAGGAATCACTGTCTGGGTTAGAGACATAGACTCTACAGATAATTTTTCCTGAAAGAAATAATCTCTCCATGTCTTTCAGAAGTCACTGATGCTGAGGGGGGAAAACATTAAAATAAGGTTAACCAGATCTGGATTTTATGATGCCTGCAAAAATCTGCAACCCAGAGATAAAGAATTCACATTTTTTTTTTAAAATAACACAGCCCTGTCTGAAGAGTAGAGACAATTAGTTCAGTTAAAAACAGGGGTCCTCCGAGAGAAAAAAGGGAAATCAGAACCATCACTATTTCCTGACTGCTCTGCAGCTACTGCCTGCTTCATTAGCAATGGGCAACGTAATACTTCTAATTAAGAAGTCATTTAAAATAATTTGCAAAGAGCAGGGACATGTCAAGTGTGGAAAGTTCCTCATAGAGGAGCACTTCAGGGCTAATGATGATGAGACTGACAGCAGTTGGGGACCTCGGAATCTTACTCTGGCAGCTTGAAAGAGCACCTAATTAGCACCTGTGCTTCTATTAAAAATAAAATCAAGGATCTATTACCTGGTCCTGGGCCAGGTAATTTTCAGTGGCAAAAAGCTTTCATGTGCTCTAGGAATCCTGCTATGCTAAATAAACGAATCAATAACAAGGGTAAATTCTATTAACAGACAAGTGAATATCTCAACTGAAATTGCAAAGATAAATAGCCCAGAAAGCAAAGGAAGCTGCCAGATTCCAATATGGTTATTTAACGTTTTAAATCAGCAGCAGGCATTCTCTAAGACCACTTTGGATTTCTCTATTTTGGCTTGTTAAAGACTTTACACTGGTACATATAATGTACTGTCTTTCATAGATGAAAAAGAGGTGACAGTGGCCTATCCTTCAGTGTAGTCTCATTGAAAGGACTTATAAGTCAGAGGGCCTTCTCTTCAAATTTTTAATTTGCCATTCACTAAACGAATGATACTGACTCTTCTTTAAACTTTTCTCAGCCTCAGCTTCTTCATCTGCATGATGGAAATATTAGTGCTTATTTCACAGAGCTCTTGTGAGGATTGATTATGATATATGGTAAGTACCAAAAAATGGTATCCATTACTATTCATATTTTCCAACACTGGAGATGCATTCACTCAAAAATACTTTTGAGTGCTTATCATATTCCAGGCCCTGTGTAGGTTCTGGGTGGCTTTGTCATAAGTATCTGTATTACGCTACTTTATTCCCTAGGTGATAATCAATGGATGCATGTGTAAATGAAATAGCTCTGTTAATTTTTAATATTTAGTCTAGGAAGATATTATTTATGAAGCCAGTAGAATTGGTGAAATTTTTCAAAATATGGTCCATATTATCATGTTGGATTATCCCAAATGACCCTTGAAAGAGTAGAAAATGTAATAGCTTTCTTCCTCAATGAATAAACCTTTGTGGACATTGAGGACATTCCCCTGAATGTGCTGTGATAGAATCCATGGAGTTCTGCAAGATGAATTTTCAAATTGAGTTGGTCATGTCCCCTCATTGGAATAATATGGTCTTCTACCTGCTATTTTCAGCAAAAGGTTTATTTGGGTTTCTATACTTTGTATTGTTTACTTAACATGCAAACTCAAAACAAAGCCCACACCATCAGTGAACTTATGGGTAGGGCCTCTATTTTGATTTTCATCTTAGTGGAAGGCCTTGGGAAGCAAGACGGCATAGACTAAATACAGGCATGAGGACTTTTTATGACTTTTGACTCATTATAACTTTTGCTGATTTTCCTGGTGAATTAGAAGATTCAGTTATAGTCTGCTTTAGTTTCCTCATTGATCTCTGGAATATGAGTGTCTTGTACCCGGTTCAGTTTGTGTTATCTGCGTTTTGATCTTATATAGATAAGACACAGCATTGGCTTTCAAACTAGGGGGCTTAAGTTAGACACAGATTTCTGAGACTGGCCTCCATAGTTTCTGATTCACTAGGTCTAGGGTGGGGCCCAAGAATATGCATTTTGAATATGTTTCCTGGCGATGCCGATGCTGCTTGTTTGGAGACCACACTGTGAGAGCCACTGGATAAGAGTAAGCCAGTTCAATTTTTCTCAGATGCTGCAGTTACACTAGTACTAGCCAGTATTAGTATAATGCTTGATAGCAAAATGATTTCCATACAGTTTCATTTTATCCTCCCAGTAACTGTGGGAGGTAGGCATTATTAAATCTGATTTATATATATGAGGACGGTATTGTGACTCTTTCTGGTTTTTCTCTCCTAATAGCCTGTGAGTTCTTTGAGGTCAGAATCCACATCATGTTCAGTTTTGTATGCTCAACATATAACAGGGTATCTGGCTATAAATGTTTGTAGAATGAATGGAGGGATTTATTTGAAGTTGTGGTGGAGCCCAGTTTTGAACCTGGACTCCTTAAATCTTATTCTGGTGCTTTTGCTACTCTTGGGTATATGAATCAAAAAGAAAATGTGCTCTCATACTTGGGAAAAGGCAGAAGTAGTTTTTCTGTTTTATCTTAAAATACTTGGTTTAAAATACAGTTAGTCAAGGTGATTAAAATTTGTTTTAACTATATACTTAACCACTGAAATACAACACATCAGTCATATCTTCTACATTTATTCTTTTCTTTTTCATCATCACTGCTTTACCAAACCCAGGCAGTCCTGACTTTGCATGGTAGCTCAAGACAGTAAAAATGATTGTTGTAAAAAGATCTTAATCAATGGAGAAAGTTCCATGACTTTAATTTTTTAAAATATTTTTAATTATTATGGGTATATAATAGTTGTATATCTTTATAGGGTACATGTGATTTTTTGATACAAGCGTAGAATGTAAATTAATCAAATCAAGGTAATTGGGGTATCCATCACTTCAGACATTTATTATTTTTGTTTTAGGAACATTCTAAGTCCACTCTTCCAGCTATTTAAAAATATACTCTAACTTGTTGATTATAGTCACGTTGTGGTGCTATCAAATATTGTTCATTCTATCTATCTAACTGTATTTTTGCTCCATCCTCATTTTTTCCTCCCTCCCCGCTCCACTACCCTTCCCAGCTTCTGGCAACCATCATTCTACTTTCTGTCTCCATGAAATCTATTGTTTTTAATCCTCAGGTCCCACATACTACTGAGAACATATGAGATTTGTCTTTCTGTGAAATTTTTGGGGGTTTTTTTTGGGTCAAAATATTGAAGACTGTCTTATTGTTGTTTATAAATGCATAAGGAAATGAAAAAAATAAAATCAATATTTATTTAGTATATTGTAATTTAGAACATTAGAAGCATTGAGAAATAAAGTATTTTATTTCTTTGTAAATAACTTTTCAAGCATCGTTTGAACATGGCTTGCCTTCTACTGGTCATATGACTTATGATATAGAGTGAGCATCTTTTCTATGCCTTGGAAAATTGTCATACTCCTAAGTTTGGATGAGCTTCCAACATTTTATCCTTTGCACTTTCAATGCTGTAAACTATCTCTTATAGTTCTTTTAATATGAAATTTTTTGCTGGCATCACTGCCTCTGGGCCATTTTTATCCTTTTCATCTCAACTGCTTACCTCATTTATGTTGATGAATTTGCCCTCACTAAGTTTCTCCAGCTGTGTTAGAGTCTCTTGAATGGTGGCCGTGTCAACATTTCCATTGTCAGCTGTTTCTTCTATATTTCTTGAGTCTGGGTGTGAATTTCACAGCAGCATCTTATCTGAGCCACAGCCTCACCAGAGAGCTTAACATTAATCAATTCATGCTGACCTATGAAATAATGAAAGCAGACTTTACTGGCAGTAAAAGTCCTGCTTCAGTCTCCTTGTAATTATAGCTTTCTTTCATGTCACAGCTAACATCATTGCTTTGGCCTGAATCTTAGCCAAAATGTTTGGGATTTGTTTTTGACTGTAAAATAGAAGTAAATGCTCCATTTCAGCCATAAGAGATTTCTATTCTTTATGTAATTTAAACTAAAAAATGTTGAAAAGATTTGTCTTTGTTTTTATATTTATTGGACTTTTTCAATATGGGTCATATTGTACTTTTGTAGCCTAGGTCTCATCCTATCTTCATCAACATTTTCAAATCTTCTAATCACATTTTGCTTCTTGTTTCTTTGCTGCACTTTAATCTTTGTCAGTCGATTCTTTCTTTTGATTATTTCTTTAAATAAAATGTCATGTGGGTTTATCTCTTGTAGACCAGGAAGAAACACAACTACACACTTTCCTGTTTGTGTGTGAACTGAATAACAGATGGGACTTTACCAATAACTGACAGACGGTGAAAGAAGTGATCATGACGTGCATTGGTTTTTGCATAGTGATGTGTGGACTGAAAAGTTAGTAGTGGCGTTTATAATTTATGTAATTATTGCACTCACAGGTAATACACTGTGTTTGAAATTTGAACCGTGTTATTGGGTGCTTAGTGTTATTTAACTGTGAATAACTTTCCTGCATATTAGAAATGTGCAATATGAGGACTACCTATGACTAGAAAAAGTTCATTTTCATGTCAAGATAAAACACATTTGCATAAGTTCAAAGACTCCATTGTCAAAATAGTGTCCAGAAATATCTTCTAAGTTATTTAAAGAAATAACTTTCTTTCTTTTGCCTCTAGATGGACTTATTAAATTAAGAAAACCAGAGATACTTATTCCAATATGATTATAAATATGAATGTGTATATAAAGAGATATTATAAACTGTTTTTAAAAATTCAGTGCAACTTAAATCAACCTGTAGAGATAAAAGCTTAAAAGTTGGATGAAATATTCAAGGACTATGTTAAGATTTGATTATTTAGGTTTTATGCTAATCTAACCTTTTTCCTATAAGATGTTTCTTTACCCTGAGTATTTCAGTAGTAGAAATATAAAGGACAAAGTGCTCAGCCAGATCAAGTGAGCTAGGCTTTCTAATGGAGGGGAAACTTGGACTGGTCTAAGAGAGCCTTTGCCTGAGTTCCTGATTTTTCCCTTTTATCTGTGCAAGGATTTTATTCACTGTGCTATGCACTGCTGTAATGGAATCGCTGGAGGGGTTTGCAGGTATTTATTTGTTCATTCACTGCCTATAACAGTGCTTGGTACGTAATTGGTACTTGATAAACACATATTTTATTCAACCCTTACTGGGCTCTGGAAATGCAAAGATAATACAGACATCGTCCTTGTGGGCACAGAATAAGGCTGCTTGTACCATGACCTTCAGCTGAATCCCTGATATTGTAAAATGGCAATATTAGTGGAGTCTCTAATTTATCTAGTGCCTACAAAGTACCAAAACCTCTATTAGACCTTTGCTGACATTATTGCTGTAATCATCTGAAGCCAGGTTTGAAGATGGAGGTTCGTCTTTCAAGGTGGTTCATAACATTGCTGAGTGTTGGATGGGGACATATGTTCCTCTCCAACAGGCCTCTTCATGGAGCTACATGTGTGTTTTTACAATGTGGTAACTAACTATCCCCAGGGAGATTGATCCAGGAAGTCATGACAGGAGCTACAATGCTCATTGTTGCTAGCCTTGAAAGTCACACAGTATTCTATTGATTGCACAGGACTAGCGTGATTCCATGGGAGAGGGTGCTTCACAAAGGTATGAATACCAAGGTGTATTTATAGCTATTAGATATAAATTATTTTCATCACATTTGAGTTTATGCTCTTAACCCTTATGCCAGTAGGTGAATTATACTTTTTATTTATTTCTTTTTAAGAGATAGCATCTCACAATGTTGCCCGGGCTGGTCATGAACTCTTAGTCTCAAGAGATCCTCCTGCTTTGGCCTCCCAAAGTGCTGGGATTACAGGCGTGAGTGACCGCATCTGGCCATGAATTCTAATTTAATGTTGGCTATAATGATTACATGTTGCTTCCGTATGTGCTAGGTGAAGCCTTTATTCTATTTCACTGGCCTATTTGTTATAGCTATAGTAGCAGTACCACCTTGTTTTTATTACTATAGCTTTATAATGAGTTTTCATATCTGAAATAATTCCTCCTCTCCATTCTTATTCTTTGTGAGATTCATAGCTATTCTTGGATCATTATTCTTCTCTATACATTTTAGAACAGTCTGTAATATTCCATGAAGAACCCTGTTGGCATTTTGACTGGAATTGTGCTGAATCTACAGATCAATTTGGGAAAAACTGATATCTGTAAGAGATTTTATTTTCCTTCCTTGAACTATAGCATTCTTGGATATGGTCTATATGTCAGTTGACCTGTCCTATATTTTCACAGTTCTGTTAACTTTTCTGTTTGTCACCCAGGATAGTGCTTGGCTGGATAAGCTTCCTTTTTGTGGCAGTCATTCAATCCTGGAAGAAATTTTTTGCCACTGTGGTTCCCTTCTTGTCCCAGTTTCCCAATTTGGAAAGACGTGTTGCCCCATTTGTATTTTGACACACAGCAGCTAGTAGTTCTTGGAAAATTCCAGTCATTCTTGCCTTTCTGTTTGTTACAGTCCTTTATAGCTTCAAAATACCCTGAGATAACTTCAACCTTCTGTTTATTGTACATACCAGCCCCAAGACCCCTTCTCACTTCTCCAGATTATTGGGGATTTAAAATATGCTGTGTCAGGTCCACCTGGAGGAGGAGTTGGGCACAGAGCATAGGGGAGAAGAAAAGGGTGTATTGAGAAGAGTAGGACATGTGGGTGATGAGGTAGCAAAAACTGTTTTAGTGATGGGCTCTAAGCCAGTGACTGCTCCCAGGCAGGTTCATTTGGGAGCACAGCCTGAGTGCCTTTTATCTCTGGGGCTCACACTTACCATACTTCCCTCTCTTTATCTCACATCTCTTCAGTCTCCTAGGGTGCCTGGTAACCCATGGAAGAACAAGACTTAATGACCACATATCTGTTTTGCTATATGAAAGCACATTTCTATTGGTTTCATTTTATGTGAATGACATACTTGTTTCTTAATCTGTTAACTAAATTTTGTGATCAGTGAAATTTCTTGTCTATTATAAGATCTAATAATTAAGAAACCCAGCTTTTGAGGAGGAGGGTAAATCCTTAAGGTTACATTAATGCTATGGGCTCTTAGTATGACATAGATACCTATAGGAGGTTATTTAATTAATGGCAAACTGAAAGAGGCTATTTATATCCATGAAAAGCTTTCTGAACCCTTAAATCTATCTCATTATTTATCACGTATAGGAAGTCTCTGATGAAAGGGAGCTATGCATATGTAAGGCTAGGGTATTTTAATCCTAATTTTGCTAGGGCTCTAATATTAACAAGGGTGTCAAAAATACCCTAATATTAACAAGGGTGTTAAAATAATAAAATCCAAATAACCTAAGAAATTCTTATGGAGTTCAGCAGCACAGTTATTGTAGGCAAATTTCCTTGTGAAACTTTAATGCTGAAACTGGGAAAGGCCCCGAGTGCAGTGCTGACTGAAGTAGAAAATTCTCATGGTGTGAAGTGTACCCATTGCTATTCAATATTTACTGCCATAATAGAAGCACTATGAAACAATTATTCCCTTGTATGTGTTAAGCCTCATTTGGAGCAAACTCTTCTTCAAATACTCCATATGTGATCAAATTTGTAGGTAGAAATGCAGCAATTCTCCAAAAGGGCAAATTGAGTGTTTATTTAGGAGTATCTGCTGAGTTTCAATAGTGTTTCAGGAGCAATTCTTTTTACTTTTTCGGTCCCCTTCCTCCTTTTTAGTTTATATCCTTAGGTAAAACTCTGTAAGACAGAAAAGACGGAATAAAGAAACAATTCCCAATTTAATGCTTCTGGTTGGATAATTGGCATCAAAAGAAACTGAAACTTTAATGTAGCTTTTTAAGCATGGTTTTCATACATTTGTGTGATTGAGAGCAGAGCTGAAGTTCATTCAATGCAAATTGTACCTTTTCCTCATTTCGTTTTTGGAAGATAGTCCAAGAATAGAATGTCTGTTGGGGATTATTTTAAGATTTAAACTTTTTACCTGAAATCTTTCCCTTCCTTGGATGTAGAGATTTTTCTTCTGAGGGTTCTAATGAGAAGAGTTAGGTATTTGGTGCTTCAGTAAGTATGCCCCCTAGATGTAATGCAAACTGAAATGGGGCTTAGCCTTGTCTACTGGTGCATGCACAGGCACCAGGGACCACCTCTAGAAACAAAGCACTCATCTTGAGTGCCATTGTGAGACATTAAGTTCTGCGATATGGTTCGCTTTTTTCACTTGGGAAGCTCAGGCTTATTGCTTCTCTTATCTCTGTTAGGTCAGAGGTTTCATGATTCATAGCTAGGATATATTTCATGTACCACAGTCATATGATTTCTTCCCTCCCCCCCTTACTTACAAAAGGAGCAGAAAGAACAATAGGAAAAGAAACCTGAGGGCAAAAGGGCCAAATGCATGATAGGCAAACTGGCAGAGGCTGATTTTGGGAGCAATGAAAGATCTGTTGATGCTAGGGCTCACTGTCCTCATATGCAGATTTGGGGTTGTAAATTAAGGCCCTTTCTATTCTAAAACTACATGATATTTTAAATCCGTCTAGGCTTTTCTCAAATATCCTCTTACAGCTGAGCTACCTCAAGTGTGGTTGGTGGACCAGCAGAATGGACATCACCCTGGAGTTTGTCAGAAATGTAGAATTTCAGGCCCCCTCCCACACAGACAGAATCAGAACCTACATTTTAACAAGTTCCTCGGGTAATTCATGTGCCTATTGCACATGTTGCCTATTTTACTCTATGTAAAGTTGGTGATTTAGATTGTGTTTTTGTAATAGATTAAAAACAAACATCAACCAACTGATCAATCAAACAAAAGATCTCTCTTGGAGATTCACCTATGCTGAGATCTTTTACAGTAGTATCTTTGGACTGTGGAAATAGTTTGTTCTCCAAGGGTCCAGAGGCCATATAGGAAGGCTGTTAAATTGAACATCTACCTACAGCCTTGGTGACTGTGTGCAAAGACTGGTCTCTTGTTGCTTTGTTCATTTGTCCTTCACAGAGTACCAGCAAATGTACAGTGCCAGGCTCATGTTAATCACATCTTCCTTTATGGCACATGACATTTATGAAGCATTTTTATGCCCCTTCTTTTTCACAGTAGCCCAGAGCAGGCGTCAGAGCAGGTGTCCTTTCACCAACATTAGGAGTGAGGTCTCTGAGGCTCAGAGAAGCTAAATAATTGACTGGCATTCCATGGTCTCTGCCTCCAAGTCCAAGTCCTCCAAGTCCTCCTCCCTTCTCAAGGCTGCTGCACCTTTTACAGACAGCACGGACTTTACATTAGGAACCGTTTTCCTTTCAGAAGCTTTTGAGATAGAAAGGGTTTGTGCCTGTAAGACTGAAACACAAGCAATACAAAGACCTATATTATTAATAGAACACAGGGCTCCTGGAAATCCCAGGCACTAGGATTGCTCTGCCTGGCCACATATTATATTTATCTCTAATATGTGCCCAGGGATGGCACCATCTCAGCACAGTGAGATTACTAGCTGGTGCTCCTCAGAAACTCCCACCAGCTCCACTAAACCACTAATCTGACAGCATCAGAGCTTGCAGTGAGGAAGCTGCTGACTTTTCCCCCTCAACCTGCTTTTCTTTTATCACCTTTCGTTTTATGAGATACGATTCCCTCCTACACATAGTTCATTCCCAAGTCCACATATTTTACTTGTTTTAAGAAGCTAAAATCAATATTTTGCTATCCACTTGTCAGGCTGTGAATACATTTTTATTTCCAAATCTTCCTTCCATATAGAATTCTGTAGGGGGTCTAATTTTTTTTTTTTTTTTTTGCACCAAGAGGAGGAGCATGCAGAGCCGTCTCCCAATCCTATGTATGCAGGACTGTAGCTGAGATTCCAGTCTGCTCTTTAGAACTGCATTGCAGTGTTTGCTGGGCAGAACAGCTGGAAATTGGTCAATTAAAGTGTCTTGTTGGCAAGATGTTGAAACATGAATCATTAGCAGGTTTACTGATCTTTTAACTGGCACCCCCTCTAAAAGCTGATTAGAAGGCTATTTTTGGTCTGCTTTGCCTTCATTTAGGCATATATATTTTATGCTTCCTAAATTTTGATAATTTGGCATGTCCAGCTAATGAATGAATCTGTCAACCTGTTGGAGCAGAGTTGAAGTAGGAAGGTTATATCAAGTTTTTGTGGCTATAAAAATCAACAGCAAGATTCCTTTGAGTAAGTAGGAGAGCCAGTGGCCGCTGTCAAGAAACTTCCTAGGGGAAAACTCATGGAATTCCTGCCACACATCCGGGAGGACTATAGCAATCAGAACCCCTGAATGATTTTGAGGACTTGATTTTCTGAGGAGATATTTTCTGTGATCCATGGGTGCTCCTCTGAATGGAAAATAGACCCTCTATGGCAAATCAGTCTTATTTTCCCTCAAGACAGTTATGGGAAAAGGCAGACAAATTCTATTGTTACTTTCCTTGTACGTATGGCTTTGAGTTTTAGCAATTTGTGAGCAACATAGCTTATTTACCTGACTCCAAGAGACAAATGTTGTGCTGTGTACACAGTGGGCATTCTGGAAATGTTCCCTAACTAACGATGTAGTTTGTTTCTGGGGCCAAGTTTGGAGAGAAGTTTTGTTAGCAGGGGGCATGCTATCTAAAAATTATTGCAGATGTTAGTAAAAATTCCAGGAAGCTAGGAGGCTTTGGGACATCATCTGAAACAGTGAGTGTAGAAAAGTTTTCTTTAGAGAATACACAGATGAACTTGTTTTAAATAGGTGCTGGCAAGATGTTGATAGAGGATGAACCAGTAAAACAATGAGGTCTTCTTGTTTTTTTTCTAAAGCCAACAATCAGTATGTTGAATGAGATGAGGAAAAATTTGTTGTTTTCAAGCAGTATTTTCCTGCAAAATTTCTTACTTACCCCCACTGGTGTCTAGATATAATCTAGGAGACTATAGGTATATTGGAGTTGGTGTTAACACTCTTTTGCGATTCAGCTAAAATCCAAATTCCGTAATATACAGTCTGTGCTTTGTACAATATATTCTAGTAACATTCTGCCCACTCACTTACTCATTTACTCCTTTCTATGACCTTCTTTCAACTTAAACAGTCTCAGAGCTTTTGAACTTGTTGGACAAAAGTAGTTTCAGGACAAGTATCATATCCAAGTGTACCACCTCCTCATACATCCATTCCTTTTCTGTCCATACTGTGGCAGAGAAATTATCTTTCAAACATAAATTTGATTATTTGATTATGTGTTTCCCAGTGGTCTTAGGGTAAAGAACAAAATTCTTGGTCCTACAGGGCCTCCTGCAGGGTCTGGTCTCTGCCATCTCTCTGCCCTCTGTTCTAATGTTCTTTCCCTTGCTCTCTCTGCTCTGTTTTTGCTAGCCTTCTCAGAACACTTACACCATCCTCTCTCCCACACAAAGGACTTTTACTGGGGGGTTCTCCTGGCACATTCTTCCCACTTTCCCTCCAGAACTCAGCTCAACGGCCACTTTCTCAGGGAACCCAACCTGACCTTTTCCCCTAAAACATTTTCTTTTTATTCTATTTCATTTTTCTTTACTATATTCCCTAAATACTCCTCGTCATAACAGTCACCCTGGTTCTATTTTGATATTGATTCAATATAGCAAAATTATTTGGTTGGTGTTTCTCCTAATAGTTTATAAGCTCCGTGAGGGCAGAGATCATGCATGTTTTTGTTTACTGTGATATACCTAATCTAGCATATGGCTTAGGACACACAAGACACTCAATATAGATGTGTTGGATGAAGGAACAAATGCCTATTATATGTCAGGCCCTATATGCTGAATAAGACACAGATGAACAAGCAGGTTGTACCTGCTCCCATGAGCTCATAATCTAAGAGGAAGGCTGTAAATGAAAGGGGTTGTTCCAGTTGAACATGCTGATTGCTGTGATCAAAGTGTAAATCAGGTGGTACAGGAGCTCTGAGGAGGTCCATCTCAGGTGCACTGATGGTCAAGGAGAAGGTGCTTGAAATAAGTTATGAAGAACAAAGAAGATTTAGTGAGGAAAATGTCTGGGAAGATGAGTGGTAGGGTTGGGTGAGGGGCACCCCTCATAGAAGAAACAACACAAGAAACCTGTGCAAATCAGGTCCCAGGTAAGGGATGACATGTCCATTCCATATTGTTTAAGGTAAAATGGAAACTAATTCTTAAAACATAAAAAAAGCCTTACTCTGAATCTCAGATCCAGTATTGATCTATTAAATAATTCTTGAGGAGAATTCAGTATCTTTCCAGGAAAACCAGTGTTTTTAGGACCAAAAATTCTGGTGAGAGCTTGAACTTTAATTCAGCTAATTCTTGGATATTAGAAGAGGATTGTCTATGTGCATTTCTTCTGCTTAATTGAAGTTCCATTTTTTTTTCAAAAACACACATTGATAGGCAAGTAAACAAATCTGTATCATTCACATAATTAATTACCCTCAATCTTACAAATAATTACAAGTAATTGAAAACTGAATCAACATCTATCCATTAAGTTTCATTTGGGTACACCACAACAAAGCAGGACCTGCTATCCTATCTCTAGTCTTTAACTCCCAGGTCTTGACGTTAGCTTTGACCTCATACACAATTTCAGATAAACTACAGCTTTTCCTGTATTGGTGTTAGAGATTCAGAGAACATGATTCCTCCATCTGTGCATTCTGTGCATTGGTTAAAAGCACAGACTCTGAAGCCAGAATTTCAAAGTTCAAAGCCTGGCTTCACTACTTACAAGCAAGGAAGGCAAATTACTTAAACTCTCTGTGACTCAGTTTGCATTATCTTTAAAGTTGGGAGCAATAATATTACCACATAAGCTAGTTATAAGGATTAAATATGTTAGCATATTTAAATTTCTTAAAACAAACCGTGCACCATACTTTATTTGCAAATATTTAAGTAAGCAAATGCTTTTGTCAAATTTTAAAAGTAGTAGATTTCCCCACAATCACAAATTAAAGGCAAGAATAAGTGTCATATTTGCAATATTTGAGTAAATTTTAGGTTAGGTGGTCCTCTAAAAGAAGTTATTGACAAAGCTCACAAGACTGAGTTCAAGCATTTTAGGGTTAGAAGAGGTAGTATGGGGGTGGGAATTGAGTGGGTGCTGAGAAAGTAGCAACCCTTCTTGAGAAAGGCAGAAGAGGAGTGGAGACTCACGAGTTAGTCTCACGTGTGGATTGGTCAAAATTGCAGAGCTCCAAGTTGTGCACTGCCTGTATTTTCATCAGCCTAACACATGCACACTGTGCACACTAGTGTGCCAAGCACCACTGGAGACCCCAGATGATTAGGGGCTGCTGCCCCACCTCACAGCGCACAATTTGGTGGTGTGGTGGGAGAGGGGCAACTTAACACTTCCATAAGCAGCCATGCCAAACCACATGCATTGTGTTAAGTGCTAAACTATGTTAAAAGCAATATTCTGGGGAGATTAATTCCAAGTAGCAGAATATGAGAAAGCTCTTTGAAAAGGTAGCACTTGAACTGAGTTGAGAAGGACCGATAAGATTGCAGTAGGTGCTATTGTGACAGGAGGATATTTTAGGTAGTAGGAATAGTGGAGACAAAAGCCTGGTGGCAGGGAAATGAACAAATTCAGGGTAAATTGGGAAACTGGACTGTAGGGCGAATGAAGTTATAATAATTTGTATATGAGGAAAGTCTGCAATCTTCATTTATGTTTATTCATTCCTGGCATAGGAGTGCAAATCTAACTTGCATAATGAAATCTTGACTCATGTATCTCCTTCTTCGTATCAACCACCCCATTCTGTTTGTCCTTTCTCTCCCCTCAAGTTTATGCTTTCCTGGCATAAAGACTGATTATAATTCTCCTCTAATAGGAGACAACTGGGAACTGACAAGGAGGGACTAAAAGATTGTGTAATCAAAAGCAATAAAAAGATTCATTTGAATGGGCGTCTAGCTCAGAATTCCCAAAGCGTGCTCTTCTGCAAATATAAAATAATGTGCGGCTCCTCTAACGTGCGGGGTGATGTCCATTATCCTGTCTGTCTTCCTTTATCACTTAGGTTCACTCCCTGGCTAACTACTATTTTAAATCCATCTTTCTTTACTAGAACCATTTTCTCTTTAACTGGAACAAAGGAATATAAGCTTATAGCTTCCCATGAACAGCATGAAAACCTTTTAAATTACACAGTATTGACGGATTTTCACCCCTTCCTCTAAATACAATACATATGCTATCCCTGGGGTTCACTTAATGCTTTCTTACTGATGATAAAACTGCTGCTTGGCACCAATGAGGGCCAAACACACTGCATCAGTGCACACTCTTGTTCAGATTGCAGTCTAACTAGTGAAGCCAAAATGGAAAGTCTAAGCCCCTGATCCTTGCAGCAGCCCCTGATGTTGCGCTTGCTAATGTTTCTCCTCTTGAATGTGAAATACATTTGCTACTGCCTCCAGATCCCAGTGTCCTAAGTGGTCGGGTGATTCGGAATTGTGTACCATGGACAAGCTGCAGCGGGCTCAGGGGAGAGGCTTTGAAAGGAAAAAGTGATGTGAATGCTGAAATGTTCCACCTCTGGGAGAGTCCTTAACAAGAAAGCCTGCTTGCTTTTGGCTAGAATGAAGTTACTGTTCTTCCACTTGCCCCTTTCTGAAAATAACCCTAGCTGCCAGACTGCAGTTCTTGTACTGGGTGTATATAAAACTTTACGTATGCGAAATTTGACAAGAAATGTTATTAAATGAACATGAAGGCCCTTACATTGGATTTCCAAGAGCCAAGACAACAAAACTAAACAGACTGAAGAAAATAATGTATTCTTTGTCACAGACTATTATGTGAACCTGACTTGACCATTTCCAATAGCATTTTCACATCTAATAAATAGTATAGTGGTTTATAATTTGGAAAATGCTTTCACACGTTCTATCTTGTTTGAGCCTTTCAAACATGTCATGGAGAGAGGCTAAGGCAATATATTATCCTCAGGGGACTGGTGGAGAAACTGAGGCACAGAGATGTGAATGGTCTGAGGTTACATGGCTGGTAAGAGTACACTGGGCCTAAAACCTACTCTTTCTAATTTAAGCTAAGTATTCATTTATCACATTGCCTCCTAGTTAAAATATTACTATCTCATAGGACCTTTGTGGGGAGAAGTCACCTTTCCCAAAGTCTTCTGAGAAAACTTCCCTGCCCTCAGTATGCTCCATGACTGGCTCCTACAGCATTCATTTTGTGAACTACCAAATTTGACAAGTATTGTGAATTCTCTTGTTTCCTGTCTTTAAATAATTTTCTGTGTTGACTTATTGGACAAACACCCCAAGAGCATGCATGACATTGTTGGACACATAGCAACCATTTAGTGGGAACTTACTGACTTAAATGTTCTTGTTATTATAGTGAAAAATGTGTACAAGTACACAAGGAGTATAACTTTACATTGAATAAAGTATTATATCAAAATGATTTGTACATTTTTTCCCTGTCACTTTGATTCTCTTAAGTATCATCAACATGACTGAATACATAATGCTTTCTTGGCATGTCCAAATTAAAAAAAAAAAAAACATTTGGATAGTGGCCCATAATCTTTTTTGAGTTCTGAATATTTCTGAAAAGATGATGAAAATTTCATGTTTGCATACAAATTCAGGATGGGGACAGAAAGAGATCCATAAAAGCCCAATCTTGGGTCACAATTAGGGACTCCTACATTAGAAAAAAGTGTTTTGCTGCCTGGTGGTAGCCACTTTGATAGATAACCCAACTGCAATGAAAGAAAGGAAAAAACCTTCTCTGACATTCCCATTACTGTTCAGTCAGATGGATGTTCCCCTACCTCTACTTTCCTTCTTGTAAGCTCCTCAGTACCCCTGCTTTTGACAAGGAGAGATAATAGCATTCATCTAAAATTTCTTCATCTGATGGTCCTTCATTGTGAACCTACCACATGCCAGACACTGTGCTGGATACAATGGAGATACAAATCTCTGGGAGGTGTGGCCTGTCCTCAAGGGGTTTTGCAGTCTAGGATGGGCATAAACAAGTCTATGAATTCTGCTTAGGGGAGTAAGGTAAGAGTTTGGAGCCTAGATAATACTTGATTTAAGGGATGAAAATAAGTGACTGCTCTCCTGGTGCATAAGAGAAGAACGTATGACATTTCAGCAAAGTGCTCACTAGGTCTTGCACAGGTTCAACGACACTGCAGAACACATTCCACTTAGGGCACAGTGACTGGTTCAGTGTCCTTGTGGAGTGGAGCAACGGGTGAGGATGTCATTTGGCAGAAAATGAGTCAGGGCTCAGATTATAAACGGTCTTTGAGACACAATAAAATGTGTACTCTTTATTCTATCATTGTAAATACCCAAATGGGGGAAGCTAAAACCTGTTTGGAGATCCTTTCTTTTATGGCAGGGTTAGAGTGCTGCCACTTGCTACCACTGGCTCCATAAAAGGAATTATTGGCTCTTGTTATAACCCAGATGCTAGAAACACAGCCACCCGAACAAAAGGACTTACCCATTTTTTGCTAGATGTATGAACTTTAAAAGCTCTTCAGTGCAGTAAGAACATTTCCTTAAGTGTCTGAGGATGTTAACACAGCTGTTTATAAATATTGTCAAGCACAGGTAGCAGGGAGAAGCCACAGAGTGATTTATCTGGCTACCTGAGCATTTTGGAAAAAATATTGGTGACATGGTAGATCGACACTCCTGCTGATATTTTAAGTAGCAGTCAGAATATGTTTCCAGCTGAATGGGCATATAGTCTCTGTCTCTGATTACGTATGCATCATATAGCTCTGTGCTGAATCCTTGCCATTTGCCTGTTTAATTCAGTGGATGTAGTAGAACTATATTCTTTCCACTTTTTTTTTGTTCTCCATCTTTGTTGGCAGGTCCATAAGGCCAACACCTGCATCAAAGTCTTGAGGGTAAGTGGGTCACGCTTCATTGAAATCATCCTTGTCATTGCTTCTCTCTGTAACCAACTCTGGTATCAAGTTGCTACATGTATTCAGACTGAGTTTCTTTCCCCTCACTATTTAGCTGCCTTAAGATTCAGGGGATGCAAGTTACAACTGTGTCCTCTTAGCATTGAGCATAAATAATTATTAAGTCGATTTACCATAGCTTCCTGGAGATGGTGTGAAAAATGTCCTGCAGAAGTCAAGTCTCTTAGTCCTTTAGGTATCCTGTGGATGTCTTCTCTCCCCTAGCTGGTTCTAGGGTTAGTAAAGGTCTTTTGGATGAGGAAAAAGATGAAATAAAATCAATAGCCTGGAAAGTTTGAGTGTGAATTCCTTAAAACTGTCTCAGTGAAGAACCTTAGAATCCTTTGAGTGGCAGAACCTGAACTAAGGGGTTGTGGCAGAAAGGCTGCTCTAGATTGTGTTTTGGGTGAGTCCATGCAGCTACGGTGTCAGAGAAAGCAGAGTAACAGTGGGCATAATCCAGACCAAAATGCCACCGTGATGCCTGTGCTATTCAATTTAGTTCTATGGTTAGTTTACAGGTGTCAGGACTTGCTTCAGCTTTCTGAGTGCAGTATTAGGAGGCATTTTGTCCTGAGTATCCATTCTTGATTCACTTGTCAGACTTCATCTTTGGAAGATATGACTGGGTGAAATCTCAAAACTATTATCTATACTATTTTTTTCTCATCTTTTTTGGACCATCTGTAAGCTATATTAAACAGTGGGATGCTATTCTCTTCTATAACTGAGCAGAAGAGGATCTATTTTGTCAACCCTTACTAGTATCTCCCAATCTCATGAAATATATATTTACCTAGGTAGTCTGAAATCTACACTGTCTCCACTTGAAATCCCTTCCCTTCATATCTTGTTAAAGTTGACCAAAGCCAAATTACTTCCAATTTTCCTCTCAAATCTTGTTTTTATTTATTTAGATAGATTTTCTTAAATTTAACATTTACTAATTCTTTATTGTATGCTTTGCATTATAGTAAATAATTTAACATGCATGATCTCTTCTACTCTCTGAACAGGTAGGTGCAATTATTTTTTAATATTTTTAGTACGAAGATAAAGAGGTTTAAAGACGTTAAATAACTTGTTCAAATTTACGTCGCCAATAATTGGTAGAGCCTAGATTTAAGTTCAGAGCTGTCTTATTCCAAATCCCAAAATCCAGACCCTGTGCTGTATTACCTTTGGCCATGTGATTATTCACCAAGTATCACCCACAATTTTTGCTAATATTTTGCAGGTCTTTGGAATACATTTTTTCAAGAAGCCATGAGTTATGGCTTATGTCAGGTCATGACTGGCATTTTTTAAAAATGAAATGTACTAGAATAGTGTATTATAAAGTAGAAAACACCAGAATGCATTGATGTAGTAATAGTGGGCATATTTTTGTGAAAATTTCGATATTGGTGTATATGTGTGTATTGAGTTGCCATGCAAAATGTATTTATTACTGTGAATTATGACAAATTAAAAGAACAACGTTATGCATGGTATAAGAGCAGCATTTATAGTAACTTTCTTGCTGTCAAGATACTTAGATCTCAGTGGGAATGGAAACTATATATATATATGCACACACACAGACATATATATATATAAATTAATGTTGAAAAAACACAGCAGTTGATTATTCAAAGCCAAAATATGCATATGTAGATAATAATAAAATTATAATCACTTTCTAGAAGTCACCATCTACTTTGATTATTATTTCTAAAAATATGTGTGACATTCTGAACATTTTGATGACAAGGACATGTCTTATTGGTAGGAATCTTCATTGCCTTGAGCAGAAGGTGCTTCATGAGTGCTTGCTGAATGAACGACAGGAGGAATGAGGACAACTAGCCTTCTGTGTAAAGAAACATTATTCTAAAACAGCACATATTGAGTTTGGTGAAACTTATAACCAGCTTTCTCATTTTACGCCTGTTTCTTCCTTTTAAAAATGAATCACTTTCTGCTATATGTGACAACACCTGAATAAGCCACAGAAATCTCCTGAGGAAGCGTGTATGATGGGAATTGTCATGGTGGCTCCTTGTCTATCTTGACTCAGCTTGAGGCCCCTTTGATCAGGCTCTCCAAGGATGTGATAGAAAATTTATTTATAAACGAATTGGGCCAAGTTTACCTAGAAGGAAATATGCTAGACACATATCCTTTGGTATCTCAGTACTTAACCTCATAGCTCTGTGTCAGCCAAATCACTGGTATTAAATTAAAAGCAGAGCCAATGCTTTATGAGTCAAGGGACTTTTTAAAAATTCCTATTTTTTCTTTTTAAAAGAGTTATATAAAGACGTTTTTGTAAAGTTCTTATGATCTTCCCAGAAAGTGTCTTATGCAGTTTTTGCCTTAATATTCATTACTTAAACTTGTGTCAAGTGAATCACTAACCTAAAGGTATATAAACAATGTGTTCAAACTTCAGGTTTTCAGGTGCCAAAGGACTTCCCTTTAAAAACTAGTGTAAAAGCAAGCAAGAAAAAGAAGTGAGGTATGAGGAGCCATAATGTCTGGAAATGCTGAGAAATAGCACTTAGAAATTTGATTCGAGATTCTTTAGTTTATTTCTTGCTACCTAAAAATGATCTTTATTGATTTTTGTTCCAAGTTAAACATAGTCTCTGAACAAACATCTCTTGGTTGCCTGATCTTCATCAAACATTGAGTTAGGTACTGATGGTACAATGGCAGTGACACACAGGCTCCGCCCTCGTGGTGATGGAGAGGAAGCGGACAGGTAGAGGGCGCTTTAGTACAGACGTGTTTGTTTCTGCAGGGATAATACGAAATGTCATGAGTGCACATGGGAGCATCCCTCAGACTGGGGAGTGCTGGGGAGGTCAGATTTACATTGAGAGCTGAAGAAGGAGCAGGAGAGTTTTCTGGGACAAGAGAAAGGCAACCAAGGTGCAAGGAAGAGAGAGAGAGTACATGTCGCTTTCTGAAAATTTCTGGGTGGGTGCGTATGGCTGGAACTCAACAATGTGAGGTGAGAAAGTGGAAAGTTGTGGCTGGGAGAGAAAGGTAGGGATAAAGTGTCTTTTAAACCACATTCTGGAGTTTGTATTAAATTCCAAGGGGAATGGGGAAGCTTTGGAGGATTTTATTGGAGGAGATGACAGGTTACTCAGCCGAAAGTAATGGTGCCTGGCAGCAGCCCCAAACCACCTTTCCTCTTTCACTCTGGGAGAGAACAGAGATGCAGAGTGTTTTTCCTCGGCCTCCTCTTCAGCTGCATTCTCACGGCACTTGGGAAGGATCTGGACGTGGGGCAGGCTGCACCTGGAGACTCTGATGCCCCAGGCAGAGCAACAACAATGACACCACCATCTCAAATTAGATCTCTCAGCACTGTACAAAACTCTCCAACTCCCTAGAGAACATCATTTTTTCACTCTGATAAAAGATGAGAAGGGGCAATGTGCAAGAATATTTACACCCCTGAATGACAGAACGGAGAGTATTAGGCACATTGGCCTCTACTTAAAAAGGGGTGCTGTGATTGACAAATACGTTCTCCACCTTCACTGAAGGTAGAATAAAAAGAAATAAGCTTATTTGGCAAGATCTCTTTTTGTTTTACACTCCTGCCTGGTGTTTCTACTTATTTCTGCCTTCAGGTTCTGTATCAGTCAACTTAGACATATGTCCCAATGAGAAACATAAAATCAGATGCTGGCACAAACTTTCTCAACGGATGAATCCTTAATGCTGCTTCCTATTTGCTTTATTCTGCCTCATCTGCTCCTCTGGATTGCTTGGCTCTTAATTATTCTCCTAGGCCTTTGCATTCCTGCCTTTGCCCATCATTCTTTCAGAGTTTTAGGACCTTTCAAAAAATTATTTTCACGTGTATCTTAAGGGAGCCTAAAAATCAATAGAAGCCAACATTCTCTCTTGGTAATAAAAAGCTCTTTTCCTTCTATTTTTCTGCACATGTTTTCATGAATCTTCTTGAAGTATCAGGCACAGATAGACCACAATGTGTAGGTCAATGGATGTGACTCGAACGACAAAACCAAGAAACAGATCTCAACACTTGTTAAGGCAAAAATGCAGCAATACATAGTCATTCCACAGAACAGAGGCCCAGGTTCATCACTGTGGCAGGTAATCATCACATGCATACAAATTTGATATCTAATTAAAAAAAACAGAAATAAAAACAAAACCAAATTTATGTTAAGCGACTGAATTACTAAAAATTTCTGGTTTGTCTAACCAGCCACTTGCTATGTCTCCTACTAGTTCCGTTTGTCGAAATATCAGCTGTCCACTTTCTTTTGACCTTTTGATTTGTGCAAGCTAGACACTCTCCATAGAAGACCCTGTGATCACCAGATTCTTGTTCTTGCCTTAAATCTGGCCTGTGCTTGGACTTACTTTATGTTCTTCACCTTTAACTTTTCCCCGATCTCCATTATCTGGCTCCTAGTACTGTCAAAAATTTTTACCAGTACCTGTGGTTCTGGTGTTAATGTAGCAGCTGAGTCTTACCAAGGTCCTGAATAGGAATTTGCCAGGCTCTCTCTGACGTGCTGTTAATGCTCTTTCTGCTCCACTTCCACATATTCACATGGCTAACTCCTTCCCATCATTCAGGCCTCATCTCCTAAATACCATTTTCTATGACCATCCTACTTAATATTTCTGCCCCAAGCCCCCATTGTCTAGTTGGGGGAAGGCTAAACTGCCACAGTATTGATGTAATTAGTCCAGGTCGTGAGAACATCCTACTCCATGAAGTCATTCATGGATCCAGCATCCTCCCATCTTGTTGCTCTGTCATGCCCTAAAGTACTGTCATCATCTAAATAATTAACTCTGGCTTGTCACTACATATAGTATCTAGTCAATGGGAATGGGAAAGAGAGCATAGATGAGGCATGCTCCATATATTAAAGCACAGAAACAAAAGTGGCACACATCATTTCTCTTCCTGTTTTATTGGCAAGGAAACAGTTACATGGCCACATTTGCTGCATAGAGTCTGGGAAATGTAATTAGCTTAGCAGCCGTGTGCCCAATGAGGCATATGTTTAGGAGGGGAAGATGGATTCCTTTGGACAACTGGCACTCCACACAATACTTAATTGACACTTAGTCACTCTGTCACGTGGCGCTGTTTTATTTTCTTCACAGCATTCATCATTACCACAAATAATTTTTTATCAATGAGGTAATTGATTTATTTTATTTGTTTACTAAATTTCTCATTAGAATGTAAGATCTATAACAGCAGAACCATGTTCTATTGTGTTTACCTCTGCATGTTTAGTG
This sequence comes from Lepilemur ruficaudatus, assembly GCA_963574885.1. Taxonomy (NCBI): domain Eukaryota; kingdom Metazoa; phylum Chordata; class Mammalia; order Primates; family Lepilemuridae; genus Lepilemur; species Lepilemur ruficaudatus. The sequence goes on from CAUYRT010089770.1 coordinate 35,175, forward strand.
CATAGAACAGTGCTTGGCAGGTAGAAGATATTCGCAAGGGTTTGACATCCCTGAAACTGAATGAGCCATTGCTGAAGCAGAAAGCTGCAAGATTCTCATAAATGCTGTCTCCTCTTTTATACCTACTGAGAGGCTTACACATCTGGGTACTCAGAGGTCCAAACTTGAGACTGTATATGGGAGCTGCACTTAATTAAGTTCTTGCCCTCTTAGAAATGACAGGTCCCCATCCTGAATTGGGTATATTTGGTCACTGACTCCTTTACTAAACCTTCAGTGTTAGATGAATTCCATCTATCTGGGATGCTTAAATCAGGGGAGTGGCCAAATGTATTGCAGAATACTGATGTCATGTCTTGGAAGGATAGAGGGAAGATTTCAAGTTCAATCATGATTCCTTCTGCTTTCTAAAGGGCATCCACCTTTTTTAGGAATCAGACCATGCTTCTCCTATTTGAGGTCTGCCTCAGATACTGCCTGAAATGTACAAATCCTGAAGGAATGAAAGACATTTTTTAAGGTAGGGAGGAAAGTTCTTGTTAAATACTGTCCACTAGTAGCTTCTCTTGTCTTCCCTACTCCTGTCTCTTTAGCCTTGTTATGGCTCAGCCTAGACCAGCAATTCTAGATCCTTGCTTTTTACCGACCTTCATGCTTGTCTCCTGGCTTATGTCAATTTCATCTGGTCTTAACTCTTCATCTTGTGTCCACTCTCCACTGATGTTATGATCCTGATGTCTAAAAAAAAAAAAAAAAAAAAAAAGATTAATCTAGACTGTAAACTCTGAGTGAGTAGGGACAAGGTCTATTTTATCCATTACTGTATACCATTACCTAGCACTACTTTTTACATAGCAGGAAGCAAAAAGGAAAACAAACAACAACAATGAAAAGATATACATGATACTTTGAGAAAAGTACAATGAAAAAAATACTAAAATGTTGTGATGAAATAGATAGGGTACTCAGAGAAGATTTTGTCTAGAGAAGTAATGTTTAAGTGAAGATACAAAGGGCCTTCAGAAGAATAAAATCTAAGCTGGTGTTGGGACTCAGAACATCATACCCCAAATACGGTGCTTTGGCATGCTGAGTACTTTGAACTGAAGATTAGAAGGGCCTCAGAAGCAAGAAGTCCTCTCTGAACTTCTTTTTTCTGCTTCCTCCACTCCCCCCAAAGCAGTTCATAAGAACTAGAATGCCTGTTCCCATAAAACACAGAAATGTCACTCTCTGACCTTCTCCCTTGTCCTCTGAAGACTCTCATGTGACAGGTGTCCTGCCCTAGACTCAGAGGAGGGGATGCTGCACAGAGAGACCAAGAAGAATCTGAACAAAGAGGTCTGCTGAATTCCTTCCTTAGTCTATTACTGTGAGCTCATACCATTTTTGCCTAACCACATTTCTACATAGCTGTCCATTCTTCAGCGAACTTAGGCATAAAAATACACAGTTTTCTTTAAGTCTTTGACTCTTCATTTCTGAAGGCTCCCATGTGATGTAAAAGTTTGATGAAATAAATTTGTTATGCTTTTCTCTTGTTAATTTGTCTTTTGTTATAGGGGTATCAGCTGTGGAGCTTGAAATTGGTGGGGAACCAGTATTATTCTTTTTCACCCCTACAGTGTCGTATGCCATGGTATAGTGTAGTAGTTTAAAGTACAGACTTGGAAGCATCAACTTGGGTTTAAAACCTGATTCTATTAATTATGATCTACATTAGTCTGCTGGGGGTGCTATAATAAAATACTATAAACTGGGTGGCTTTAACAGTAGACATTAATTCCTTATATTAATAGTTCTGGAAGTTGGGAATTTCAAGATCAAGGTGCTGGCTAATTTGGCTCCTGCTGAGGGCTTTCCTTCTGGCTTGCCGATGGCTGCTTTCTTCCTGTGTCCTCACCTGGCAGAGAGAGAGATCTCTCCCTCTTCCTCGTCTTATAAAGCCACGAATACCATTATGTAACCCTAATTACCTCCTGTGATGGTTAATTTTGTGTGTCATCTTGACTGGGCCATGAGATGCTTAGATATCTGATAAATCTTATTTCTGGATGTGTCTATGAGGATATTCTGGGAAGAGAGTAGCATTTGAGTTGGTGGGCTGAATAAAACAGATTCCCCCTTCCCCATGTGTGGTTGCGTAGAACAAAAAGGCAGAGGAAGGTTGGATTCACTCTCCTTCTGTCTAAGTATTTGAGCTAGGACATTGATCTCCTCCCCTCAGCACTCCTGGTCCTCAGGCCTTCGATTTGGACTAATCTGTACCGTCAACCCCTCAGCCCTTAGGTCTTTGAACTACACCACCAGCGTCTCCTGGTAAGGTTGAAGAGAAGCTTGAGATGAAGTGGAAGAGGCTGGACTAAGTTCGACCTTGAGGGTCCAGGAGAGAAACAAGCCTTTTGTTCTAAATGCAATGGAAAGCCATTTTATTTGAAACGGATGATAGAAAGACTTGATTTGTTTTTTTTAAATTAACTTGGAGATTCTCTGGAAAATGTAAAGGAGAAGGAAAGGAAGTACAGAGACAAACTAAGAGGCTATTGCTCTAGTATAGGCAAGGATAATTATGTTGCTGTAACATAGTGATGACAATCTGGAGAAATTTACAGACTTGAGCTATATTTTGGAGGTAAAATTGATAGAATTTCTTCATGGATTGGATGGAGGAAGAAGGATGATACCCAGATTTCTGACTTAGGCACTTCACTATAAAAAAGTATCAAACACTTAGTTGGAGACCATTGGGAGATGAACAGATTTGTAGGGGGATGGGGTGAAAATCAAGACTTCAGTTTTAAAACTGTCAAAATTGAGATGCATGTGAGATATCTAGATGGAATGTCAAATTGTTATTTGGCTATATTATCTAGACTGGAGTTTGTAGGTGAGATCTAATTCAGAGATAAGTTGAAAGAATTAACTATATTTGGATGGCATTTAAAGTTAAAGAATGAATGAGGTCATCTAGAAAGCGTATGACAGAAAAATGTTGATGGGGTGGGGGCAGGAAAGGGAGTTGACACTCTTAAAGATAGACTTTCAAAACTTTTTTTTCAATTTTCTTTCTTTTTTTATTATCAACGTTTTTAAACATACATAAGCTTGAGCAAGTTTACATGGCACAATGAACAGTCATATACTCACCAACTGGATTCAACAATTTTTAACATTTTGCCATATTTTGGTCATCTATCTATCTATCTCTGTATCTACATCTGTATTTATAGAAATGTCTATGTACACATATTTCTCCAATTTCAAAATAGGTTGCAGACACTATGAAACTTTAACTCTAAATACTTCAGCAGGGATCTCCTAAGACTAAAAACATTATTCTACATAACCACAATGTCATCACCATATCTAAGAAAATTGACAATAATTCACTAACATAATACCTAGTTTGTACTCAAATTTACTCAATGTTCAAAATCTTTTATACATTTTAAGACTGCCAGCATTGAAAGGCCAGGTGGACAAGCAGGAGCTATGAATGGGGCTGGAGAAGTAAGGATCTGGATAGTGGGAGAGGCAGGAAGGTCTGGTATTAGGGAAGCCAAAAGAGAAGTGATTTCAAGGATGCTAAATCTGTAAACAATAACGAGCTTCTGTGGTTAGCTCAGTCTTAGAAAATTTGAGTCTAGAGCTATTTGAGGGAGGTTGAACAATGTGACTTATTGATATCCCTTCAGACTAATGATTTATGATGAAACAGATATACTCATATCCCAACCGATCTGGTAAAGAATCAGGCGTGAGAGGAGCTAATATTTAAGGTCGTTTGGTGAAGGGCTATAATTTGACCTTTGCCTCTTGGCTTGCACTTTGTCATTCCATTGGGTAGGCACCTAATGCTTTTCTTCTGGCAACTGACCCTCATGCAGAGATTCTTCTCTTTAAATGTTTCACTCCCTGCGCGTTCCATTACATATACTATTAATTTAATGTTATTTATAATCTCGGTTCTTTATTCCTCTCACCAATTAGAATGACGATATAATTTACCTCTCAAACTGGGAAACCTTTTAAAATAAAAAAAACAAAAAACAACTAGAAATATAAACCTAACTGCTCCAGGCAAATTGGTTCAGTGGTCACTCAATATATAAGTGAATTGCCTCCTCCCTTTCTTTTTTCCTCCTTTCTCACCCCCTCTTTTAAAACTGAAGCCTCTTAATATATAAAGAATGAAAGCACCCAGAACATCCTTCATGAAAAGGCAACCTCCCACAGTGTTTTCAATAGGTCTTAGAATAAAATGCACATTACCTCAACCTTTCAAAATTTTAAGCACTTTTAAGTGCTTTCTTGCCATACTTTACTTCTAATATTTCTGATTCCTAAGGTTTTCCTCCCTCATAAATTTCTGTTTATTACATCATTTATGGAATGTCTTGATAATTATTTTACTCTGAGTAACCTGCAAGGATCTTTACTAAGCCTTTGACTGAAAAAGATGCAAATTAACATGTATTTTACATATTTTAAATAACTGTTGTCCCATTTCACTTAACTAATGGATTATATTCTTACAGTAAAAAGAGATTATATCCTTGCCTTAAAAATTGAAGTTGGCTGGGCGTGGTGGCTCACACCTGTAATCCTAGCATTCTGGGAGGCTGAGGTGGGAGGATCGCTCAAGGTCTGGAGTTTGAAACCAGCCTGAGCAAGAGCAAGACCCTGTCTCTGCTAAAAATAGAAATTAATTGGCTAACTAAAAAGTATATAGAAAAAATTAGCCGGGCATGGTGGCGCATGCCTGTAGTCCCAGCTACTTGGGAGGCTGAGGCTGGAGGATTGCTTGAGCCCAGGAGTTTGAGGTTGCTGTGAGCTAGGCTGACACCAGGGCACTCTAGCCTGGGCAACAGAGTGAGACTCTGTCTCAAAAAAAAAAAAAAAATGAAGTCAATTTAGAGGAAGCACAGTTGTCAAACATATTTGAAAAAATCTTGCACCTAGTAAGCTATCAATAACTATTTGCTGAATAAACAAATAAATGAATGACACAAATTATAGTGTTTTACTTTGTTCCTAAGTTGGTAGAATAATAAGATCTCAACTCTCCCCTATTCTTATAAGAGAAGAATAAAAGGTAAAAGTTGAACCCAAAAGAAATTTATTCTTTCCTACATCCTTTCTTCCATGGTTACTCTTTTAATTTGAATAAAAGTTAAGTATATGATAGGTGTGTACTAAGAATGTCAAAACAGTGGATTTATAGGTTTCCCTAAAACTGGGATTACAAATGGATAATACTCTTACATTGTGTTTTTAAACATGATTTTGGTATAAGACTTGGATTTTTTTTTATTGTTAGTAATGGGTCTTTTAAACTTATTTGTGGAAAAGTAATTTTGAAGGGCTTTAGTTTTGGAAGTTGTCTGTCAGTACTCAGCATCCATTCCCATTGTATTCTGTGTTCTTTCCTGTATTGCAGGGATTGGTAAGTGAAATGTTACCTATCCCAGCCTACCTTGCTGTCAGGGTTCCAGATATGATTTAGAGCCTATGAATAAAATATATTCACATGAAATTTAGAAGTCAGAAGGGAGGCAGAGGCTATCTTCTTGCTGCTGGGGTGGCCTGCAGATGTGTCTACTCTAGTTAAACTCTATGCTCCAGTGGGTAGTTACTGGTTTTATAGACTTATAAATAGCAGTGGATTTATAAGCAGCAGCAGTTGTCTCCTCCCTGGTTTCTGGCCAGGTTGGTGTGACTTGGGAGGTAGTGGTCCAGTGGCATGCCCTTGACTTCTCCACCCCTTTTCACAACTTTATAGACACCTGAGTCCCATACTATGTCCATTGAGAGACCTAGAGAGGTCTTGGTTTCCTAAACTGCATCTTGAATGATAATTCTTTACAGTGTTAATTTTTTGTAAATAACAAGATTTACTAAGGTAGTTCTCTATTTGAGCATTTAAGTTGGTTATAAGGGTTATACATTTTGAGTTTATACACATAAACTGTGCTGTGAGGACCATTTCTTGTTGCTAAATCATTTAGTCCATATTACAGATTTTATATTTGGCCCTTTAAGATACATTTCTAAACAAAAGAGTATGTACAATTTAATATATTTATATAGGCATACCTCAGAGATACTATGGGTTTGGTTCCAGACCACTACAATGCAGCAAATATCACAATAAAGTGAGCCACACAAATTATTTGGTTTCCCAGTGCATATAAAAGTTATGTTTACACTATACTATAATCTGTTAAGTGTGAAATAGCATTATTTCTAAAATAAATACCTTAATTAAAAATATTTTATTGCTAAAAAATGCTAAAGAGTATTAGAGCATCCAGTGAGTCATAATCTTTTTGCTAGTGTGGAGTCTTGCCTCAATATTGATGGGTGCTGATTTATCAGGGTGCTGGTTGCTAAAGATAGGGGTGGCTGCAGTAATTTCTTAAAATACAACAATTAAAGTTTGATGCATCAGTTTACTCTTCATTTTAGGAAAGATTTCTCTGTAGCATGCGATGCTGTTTGATAGCATTTTATCCGCAGTAGAACTTTCAAAATTAGAGTCAATCCTCTCAGACCCTGTCCCTGCTTTCCTAGTTAAGTTTATGGAATATTCTAAATCCTTTGCTGTCGTTTCAACAATGTTCACAGCATCTTCACCAGGAGTAGATGCCATCTCAAGAAACCACTTTTTCGCTCAGCCATAAGAAGCAACTCCTCATCCGTCCAAGTTTGATCATGAGATTACAGCAATTCAGTCACGTCTTCAAGCTCTACTTCAAATTCTAGTTCTCTTGCTATTTCCACCACATCTGCAGTTACTTCCTCCACTCACGTTTTGAACCCCTCAAAGTCATCTGTGAGGGCTGGAATCAACTTCTTACAAACGCCTGTTAATGTTGATATTTTGACCTCCTCTCATGAAACATGAATATTTTTAGTGGCATCTAGAATCATGGATCCTTTCCAGAAGGTTTTCAATTTACTTTGTGTTACCTAGATCCATCAGAGGAATCATGTCTATGACAGCTATAGCCTTACAAAATGTATTTCTTAAATAATATGACTTGAAAGTTGACATTACTCCCTAATCCATGGGCTGCAGAATGGATGTTGTGTTAGCAGGCATTAATCTTGTATTCTCCATCAGAGCTCTTGGGTAACTAGGTACATTGTCAATGAGCAATGATATTTTGAAAATAATCTTTTTTTCTGAGCAGTAGTTCTAAACAGTAGACTTGAAATATTCAGTAAACCATGCTGTAAACAGATATGCTGTCATCTAGGCTTCGTGTTCTTACATTTATAGAACATAGGCAAAGTAGATTTGGTATAATTCTTAAGGGTCCTGGGATTTTCAGAATGGTAAATGAGCATTGGCTTCAATTTAAAGTCACCAGCTGCATTAGTCCCTAACAAGAGAGCCAGGCTGTCCCGTGAAGCTTTAAAGCCAGGCATTAATTTCATATCTCTAGTTATGAAAGTATTAGATGGTATCTTCTTCCAATAGAAGGCTATTTCATTTATATTGAAGGTCTTGTTTAGTGCAGCCACTTTCACCAATGATTTTAGCTAGATCTTCTGGATAACTTGCTGCAGCTTCTACATCAGCATGTTTATGTTTATGGAAATGGCTTCTTTCCTTAAATCTCGCGGACAAACCTCTGTTAGCTTCAGACTTTTCTTCTGAAGCTTTCTCTCCTCTCTCAGCCTTCACAGAGTTGGAGAGAGGTAGGACCTTGCTCTGCATTAGGCTTTGGTTAAGGGAATGTTGTGTCTGGTTTGATCTTCTACCCAGACCACTAAAACTTTCTCCAATAGACAATAAGACTGTTTCGCTTTCTTGTCATTTGTGTATTCACTGGAGTAATACTTTTAGTTTCCTTCAAGAATGTTTCTTTTGCATTCACAACTTGACTAACACTGCTTGGTACTAGAGACCTAGCTTTTGGCTTATCTCGGCTTTTGACACGCCTTCCTCACTAAGCGTAATAGTTTCTAGAATCTGATTTAAAGTGAGAAATGTGCCACTCTTCCTTTCACTCGAACGTTTACAGCGCTTTATATGGTTATTAATTGGCCTGATTTCAATATTGTTGTGTCTCAGGAAATAGGGAGGCCCCAGGAGAGGGAGAGCGGTGAGGGAACAGATGGTCGGGTAAGCAGTCAGAGCACACACAGCATTTATTGGTTAGGTTAGCCATCTTACACGGATGAGGTTTGTGCTGCTCCAAAACAATTATAACAGTAACACCAAAGATCACTGATAACAGATTACCCTAACAGATATAATAAAAACAAAAACGTTTGCAATGTTGTGAGAATTACCAAAATGTGACTCAGAGACATGAAGTGAGCGTATGCTGTTGGAAAAATGATGCCAACAGACTTGCTAGACACAGGGTTGCCACAAACCTTCAGTTTGTAGAAAATGTTATAAATAGTATCTGTAAAACATAATAAAGTAAAGCACAATAAAACAAGTCATGCCTCTGTGTGTGTGTGTGTGTCCGTGTTTCTGATTTCCTGAATTACTCTCTAGGAGGATCATAGAAGTGAGTAGTTGCAGCAACTTCTTACGAGAGTTGAGGCAATTTTACTTTAATGAAAGAGAAGAGTAAGGGAGATGTGTGAGGACCAAAGGGAAGTGGGCGCTAATTGGCATTCTGCTTAGGGCCAGTTAAAACCTTTAGCATCCTTAGGCATTGAAAATAGGATGCTTGTGCTCTCTCTCTTGCTCTCTTTCTCTATATATGTGTATACATATAAAAAAGATATATATATATATATAACAACAGATTGATGCATAGATATCTCCAAAATTTTTTGCTTTTATCCTTCCATGTTGACTACTTTCATGCTTTCAAAAATATATCAAATATCAAATTCTTAACCTTTCTTTCTTTTGGGCTCATGCTTTGCGGTTGCCCTGGGCAGGTGCATCACATTGAGAATCCTCAGTGTCTTGATAAAGGGTCTAAAACAACTTGTATAACTTGTATGAGGGAAGAATAATGACGTGTTAAAGAGAAATTCTTACCAGGTTCACATTTTGCCTATGTCTAGCCTCAACCAACTGGGAGTTAGTAAATTAGGAGAGAAGAGGAGCCTTGTCGAGATATCTCAAATCAGCTCTATCCAGTCTCTGCTTACATTGGTTGCTTTTGGAGCAGCACTCTTACTGTCCCCTCCCTGTCAGTTAATTGTATACATCACTTTCTGACTGGTGCTTTAGTGAGTTCTCGATCTCTCTTGACAGGCACTGACAGAGTTCACCCCCAATCACTTAGCAATGTGCTGGTATCTCTCTCTCTAAACAGGTTTATTGAGTAAAGGAAGAAGTGGATAAACGTACCACCTCACCACCCTGAAGTTCCTCCTCCATCACCACAAGTGCTCAGGGATTAAGGAAGATGAAGATTAAGAACTTCCCATTGGGCCCAGCGCGGTGGCTCATGCCAGTAATCCTAGCACTCTGGGAGGCCGAGGAAGGAGGATCGTTTGAGCTCATGAGTTCAAGACCAGCCTGAGCAAGAGCAAGACCCCGTCTCTACTAAAAATAGAAATATTAGACAGACATTGCGGCATGCGCCTGTCCCTCAGTCCCAGCTACTTGGGAGACTAAAGTAGGAGGATTGCTTGAGCCCAGAAGTTTGAGGTTTTTGAGGTTGCTGTGAGCTAGGCTGATGCCAAAGCACTCGACTTGGGGCAACAAATTGAAATTCTGTCTCAAAACAAACAAACAAACAAAACCAAAAAAACCTGTCTATTGAATTTGGCAATGTTGGGGACCTTGAGGAAAGCAGTTTCCATAAAGGGGATGCCTTTTGCCTATTGCTAGCAATGGATGATATAACATAAATTGCTTTGCAATGGAAGTAACCATTTTGCTTCAGCCAAAGGTTGACCCCTTATGTCATATAATTACCTCGGGATCAAAGCTACTCATTTAATCCATATGAACATGTTGTTCCTTGTTTGGTGACTGCATTTTAGCTGGGCTATGAATAAAATGAGTTTTTCTATATGGCTAGAATGTTTTGTCTTTAATCTTTTGATTCCAACTTGGTGCATGTATACAGAGGATATGCTGGATATATGATGAAAAGCTGTAAGAAAACATTGGAAATGAAACTCCAGTACTGAGTTTTTTCAAACTTTTCTTGTTTTAATGAGGCTTTTTCTTTGGCACCAAAGCACCATTTCTTCATAGGATGCTTTCTAATTAGCACTCTGGTAACAAAGGAAACTTGATTTTATATACTTTTACATAATTGAGAAGGCTTTAATTTACATTATTTCCATTCTTTACTGTGGGAGTTATTTAAAAAAATCGCAAGATGGTAGGGTCATACCACTGCCATCACGTCCATCACTTACTCTCCAGGCGAGCCACAATTAAGGAATTAGAGCGAGCTAATTATACATCCTAATATTAAATATCTCCAGGATAGGAGATTAGAAATGTACGAGGAAATTGTAATAGCTTTTCCTGAAACGTTCAAGCCTTTTCTAATAAATATTGTAATTCCAATTTCAACTGAACTGAGGTCACACTGAGCAGTCAAAAATAGCTTCTTAATACCATTTGTATATTCTATATTTTTCCTGGCTCATATTTTAGTCTGTGTGTCAAAATGGAGAAAATGAGTTATGTTGTCTCTCCCTCTCTCTCACTTTTGCTAAAATAAGACAGCCTGACAATGAGCTAAGCTACTCAAGGTCAGCACGTAACTGTGCCTCTATTTCTTCATTTGCAAAACAGACTGAGAGTCTCCCCTTTGTCATGTCATCTGAATGTAGACAGTCTGATTAGATTATTCGATTCATTAAGTCACCTCAGATGTCAGTTGCTTTTAGTACAAGAAAGACTATTTGCTCTACTTGTCTTCAAAATCTATTTTTTTAAAAAAAGACTATTTGCTGTTATTTGCTATTGGAACTCTATAAGAAAGTTTAGGTAACACACAGTTAGCTAATTTTAAGAGAATGTGGTATTAGGTATAACCAAATAAAAACCTAAACACCTCATTCTGATCATAGCTTTTGTTCCAGCTTCTTAGCATGTACCAAAGCATAGCCTTTGAGTAAACCCCTAATGCAGTCTCCAAAGACAAAGAAGCTGTGGCACCAGGCAGTCGACTTAATGCATTTTTGTTTCTTTTTTTTTTTGGTTAGCTGTGAGATTATGAGATAATTTGTAAAATATAGTGCCTGGCAGGATAATCAAATAGGACTGATGTTGGACACATATATTTTCAACCTCAGTTGAAATTTCTAGTTTTGATTGCAAACAAATCTTTAAAGGAGTGGAGGAATTTTTTCATTTTATATCCTGTAGATGGCAATATTGCACTTGAAAAATAAACAGATGCATGTTAAAGAGAGTCTAGGCTTCCCAGATGCTACATTGCTTAATAATCAGTAAACGGGAACTTTAATGCCAATTCAAGGTATACCATTTGGAAAATATATTTCAGATGCAGAGTATGTATGGAACAGATAAATATCTATAAGTGTCAGTATTTACATTTAAAATTGTACATGGTTTTAGAGAATATTTTAATTGTGTTTTTCCTTTTAAGTAGTCTCATTTTTCTTTTAATAATGCTTTCCTTCAGGTCTCGAAGTTATTTTCATATTACTGAAAAATGAAGAATTATGATTGCTAAAACCTACAGATTATTTTTTTTTACTTATGTCATTCCGTGAACTGTCATAGAACGAGAAAGACAACGAGCCCAGGAATAAACCACTGTGGTCTTCTCCATGTTGTCACGTAGTCCAAGAGCATTTTTGCTTTCTCTGGGCCTGAGCCCCGAGGTTAGTCAGGCATCGAGGTAAGAGGAGAGTGCAAGCAACTCATTTTGCTATTCTCCATCAGTGAATGCAATTTCAAAAGCAGCCAAGAGAGAACAAGCTGAGAAAGTTTTAATTAAAATATAAACACTCAATAAGGCTGATATGCTAAATCACTTGTTTCTAAATTGAGATGAAAAATTCAAATGTATGTAAAGGCATACGACAAACTTCCAGCAAGCAAATGTAAGCTGGAGAGAATCTCAGCTTTAGAAACCCAATATTTTGTTATTTGGACCTAAAGATGGCTCCTTTTTCCATGACCAGAGACTGAAGACACATGAAGAAACAGAATTATGATCTTATTCTGGTCCATTTTCCTCTTTCACCATGGCATGATTGTTATTGCTCAGAATCAAAATTTCTTGGCAAATTTAATCCAGACAAAGAAGTAATTATGCTCTTTGGTAAGAGTGGGAGATTCAGAACAATAATGATCTGGGAATGTGAAAAAAATTTTAAAATGTGCTTTTAAAATTTTGGTATAGTATCATATTGCATGAGAATGATCCCATTTAGGATTAGAATATATTCTAGCCTTGTTTTTTCCCTAAAACATGTCTTTGGCACCTGAATATTAGCTTCAGCTGTTAGAAACTCCTAGTCATATTCCATTTTATTGTGTATTTAGTCTCTGGCTTTCCTTCTTTTATACATTCGTTGATAGCAGGAGAGGAGGAGTTGTTCAGAACGCAGGCATTGAGCTTGGACAGCCCAGAGGTGGCTTTTGGCTGTGCTCACCTCAGCCGGTGACTTTGTAAACATTACTTGGTTGCTATGAATATCAGTTTTGATCTATAAAATGGTAAAAATAATGGTACCCATCTTTTGGGTACTTTGGCTCATGAGAAGTATTCAATAAACGTTGGCTTTTATATTTTTTTTCTCTGATAAATGGGCTTTTCTCTCATCACTTTTCTCATTTTGGGATAACAAAACTGACCATAGTAGCTGTTCAATAAATATTTGTTGAAATGAATATTTGAAAGAGTGAATTAATTAATTATTGAAGAAAGTTTTTTCAATGACATCAATATCAGCAAATTTTCTTCAACTTCTCTCTCTAGGATCAAGTACAAGACAAAGAGTAACCATGTCTCAAAGGCTTGTGAGTAAATCATGCAAAAAGAGAAGAAGCAAAGCAAAAGAAAGCATATTTAAAAATTTATTATAGCATGCCAAGTAGGATCCTACTTTTTCCGATTGAAGAGAATTTCGAGTGAAGTTCATACTGGACTTCGAATTCTTCAATTTATGAATGGTAACCCATTATAAATTTTGCATTGTGATTAGGAAAATACGTGAGACCTCAAGGTTAGTCTCAAACGAAAAGATAATAATTTGTTTGTTTGTTTTTTATTGTAAGTACGTATACATTTTCATGTTAAAGCAAAGAGACTACTGGAGTAATGTTTTATATAACAAGTTTACAGAGCTTTACAAAACACTAAGAAACATTGTCGAATTATCCTAAAGTTGAATGTTTGGGTCTAATAAGATTTCAGATTTCAGATGATGCAAATCTTTGTAAATTAGGTTTTTTGTTTTTTTTTTTTACTATGAACTGAATGCTTCAGCTAATGATCACAAATAAATCTAATCTTGTAAAACTTGTGGCCCAGCTGCAAAGTCTGTGATTAAAAATTGGATTCCAGATATAAACTCCTCTTCTTTTCCTGGGTTCAATGTATTTTGTAAAACAGTCTTCAAATAAAACAGAATCCATGCCTTTAAAATTTTGAAATAAAGCACTGTCTCATGTACATACCTGATATCTAGAATGTATTAATTTCTATCAATAAAGAACACTGAGTGTCTCTAACATTGAGAGAATACCTACCAGATATCTGGTATTGTGCTAAACAACTTACATGGTTGATCTTTCCTTGGGTACCTTACCCAGTAACTTAAATGCTATTATTATTATCATCATCAACTTTATTTTAAAGAGGCATAGGCTGCTGGAGAAATTAAATAACTAGTCTACTGTTTCCATCCAGGAAGAGGTATGCTTAGGCCTTGAACCCAGGCTATCTGGCCACAGGCATAGTCCAGAGACTGGACTCTAAACACTGGACAATCTTACCTTTCTAGTAGACATATTTCTGGAACTTTTATCAAAACTCTAGCTGGGAGAGGCTTTTCAACAAGAGTAGTATAAGTCTATGTTTCTTAGTCTGGAGTATATTTCTCTGGTTGTGTTTCTTATGTCTCTGGTTCTATATTTCTTAATCCGGGATACACTCTGTTCCTCCAGGTGTTTCATTATAACCTAGAGTGAACATGACATGCCTCCTGAATGGCCCGTTTACTTTAATATAGTCAGGCAAAACATTATTACTATTGCATGCTTATGGCATGAAATTATTTCCAGTGGAAATAATTAAAAAACACTAGAAATTTAAAAAGTTCTCATTTTATCCTCTATTTTAATATAAGCTTGAAGACCTAAATGTTATGTAGCTTGCCTATATCCCTCTGGTTTGCTTTAGAATTTTTATTCATGAGTTCTTTAAGTACTGTATCATCAGCTTTCATAGATGGTCTGATATAATAGGAAACTTTTCTGTTGCATTAAAAAAATTGCTGTTGAGGTCTTCATTCATTATTTTGTTCAAAGCTCCTGTTAAAAAAAAAAATCCCCATGACAAATTTTTCCAAGTGCTTAGAACTCTCCCAATGAATTCATGGTCTACTTGGTGATGAGAGATACGTAATTCATTGTATTTTCCTTTGACCTAGATTGCTAGGAACTTAGAGATAAGGTTTGAAATCACTTGTTATATTTTTCCCCAGTCAAGACTTCATATAATTTTTCTTTTAAGCTCTTCTGCTATAGTTATTTTGAAATCTTTTATCATGAGTTAATAGTTTCAGGTTTTTTTCATGTGCTTTCATTCCAAAACACCCCAAATCCTTTATAAAAATTAAAAGGGTACAAAGGGGTGAGCAAGAATACATATAGAAAGAAATATTATAAGGTGTACATTTATTTTTCTAGTACATGTAAGAATAGTTTTCTTCATAGAATACAATTTCAATGTATACTTGATAATTTCTTTTTGTTATTTTTCATTTTTGATGCATTGACACTATAGTTGTGAAATGACCTTCCACAAACAAAATTTTTAAAATAAAAATAAACATTTTTTAGGGTCTATTAAAATTGTGATTGATGTGGTTTGTTTACAACATAGGTGACACCAAATGTTGGACAGGGTAAGCATTAAGTAAGCATTTTAATCCTAAAAAAATATTCAAAAATCATGATGACAGGAAGGAGGATTGAGTATTTTGTATTCTGTATTGATTGTGAAGACCGTGTCTCATTCTATTAAATGTTCTGTCTCCTAGGAAGACAACTCAAGGGAGTAACCTACCTTTCTATACATTTTTCTTTATTAAAATTTGTATTTTCCCTCCCAAGTTATAGAAAATGTGATATTCTTACTTTATTACACAGGATTTTTCCCATAACTATGTGTGAGACAAAGGGCAATTCTTTACATTCTGAACTCCTCATGATTCAGAGTTATAATTTTCCATTTATTAATTTATATGCATATTTATTTAATTTATAATTAAATCCTACTGATTTTCCAAAACTTTCAAAGAAGGTGATTTCTTACTTGTTGCTCAATGTGTGTAAGTGTACATTGTTGAGGAAAAAGTTATAAATATGCACAGTAAGATAATTCCAAAATGTGCAACAGAAACCAATTCTGAAGTATTATGACATTGGAGGATGTTTGAAATAAGTTGGCATTTATCTGTGTCATCAATGCTTCATGAAACTGTGACTCATTTCATTAGTAGAAATATCTATCCAGAAAGTCAATAAAGAGTGCTGAGAGCATTTGTGAAATGCCATTGACTTTTGCAATTGCAAGAAATCCATCTCCCTAAACATGAATTGTGCTATGTCTGTGTGTCTTCCAATAAACATCTCCCCATCAAATAATTTCAATGTCAGTAAATAGAATGGAACACAAAAATCCCTTGTGTGTCTATTCTTTCTTTCAGAATAAAAACTCTGCCCTTGCCACATCTATAGGAAAGTTAATATACATGGAAAAATTCAATACACCTCTTTTGGCTAGAACTGTAGCTTTAGTTTACATTTTGGAAACTATTGCAAAGGTAATTTGCCATTTTTTTAAAAAAACCACATTATATTAATAATTGCAGGAACACATGTGAATGAAGTAATTTTTTAAATCAAATTCTTTTGCTTTTATGGGATGCCTATTTTGTCTTTAATGACTTGGAACCATTTTCCTCTTCCTGGAGAGGTCATTATGCTTTTGTTAGATTGTGATTTTCCCCCTCAGTTGCCTCTTCCTCTCCTAAGTGCCAGAAATGTCTTGAAAAGAGAAAGCAGAGCACATTAATGCTATTTTCTCAGAATATATTGTCTAGAATGTCGTTGTCATATGGGTTTTTATTATTATCTTTACTTAGGACAATATTCTTTTATCTTTATTATGTATTTATTTCTTTCCGTATGTTTGGAAATTGTTTTTTTTTTTTTTAATGGAGAGAGGATGTGAAGTTACAGAAAAAAGTATTTAGTCTAGTCTCCTATTACCTCACAGTGTAGAAGCAGGACAGAAGGATGAAAGATTCAGGGAATCATTGGTTCATTGTAAGAAATGAATTTGGACTTGACCGTCTTGACATTTCCAGCCCTTGCGGGAATGCAGTAAAGAGAGTTCAAGTATCAGGTTGATGATATTGAATGTTCTACTCCCATGTCTGGAAGACCCTCTCACAAATTCGTGTTAGAGCTAATTCGTATTTTTCCTTCACAAATCAGCTTGAATTTTATCCCCAATATGAAGTGTTCTTGGAATGACTCCTTTCCCAGCCACAGCAATATCTCTGGCTCCAATAGTACTGTGTGTATGTCTATCACAACATGTGTGCCTCTCCTCTGTTACTGTTACTTGTTCATAACTGACACTAGTATTAAGTGGCTTAAGAGTAGGGACCATAACTTATTTGATTATGTATCTCCAGCATCCAGCACAATTCCTGGCAATAGCAAAGTTAAATGAATGAATTAATGAATGAAAATTTTTGGACTCTTTCAAATATGTGATTTGGAAAGACATTTGAAGGAAATCTGTTTGTAGTGTTCTAGTTTCTTTGATTTCATTTTATACTTTCTATGAATGCATGCAAAATATGATGGTTGAACATATGATGGTTACATGGTTGAACATGTGTATACAGTTGCTCTAAAAGGCATTATTAATTTGATAATTCCTTATGAATTATGAATGTATTTTTAGGATAACAGGAAAGATACTTTTCAAGTTTGTTATTGTTATTGAAAAGTCATTAAATGCCAATTTCTACTTCCATTTCATTTCTTACATTTCTTATGATGTGAAATATTTCTGTGGCAGTAATATTTATTTATTTCATTTCATTATTTCTAATGAGGTTTTAGATAAGAGCATAATAACTTATTGAACTAAAATGAAAAAGACGGAAAATGCTAAGTGTTGTTGAGGATGCAGAACAACTGAAACACTCATGTACTATTAGGACTGTAAATTACTATAAAATATTTTGGAAACCTGTTTATCAATATATCTAAAGCTGAATATATGCATGCCATATGACCCAGCAAGGCCACTCTTAGGTATATAACATATAGAACTGAATATATTCATCAAAATATATACACAAGAATGTTTGTAGCAACCTATTTGTGATTGCTCGAGACTGGAAATAAACCAAACATTCTCAATAGTAGAATGGCTGATTCTTGTATATAAGTACAGTGAAAGGTGTACATAGCAATTAAAATGAATGAAATTCAGCTATATGCCACAACATGGATGAATCTCACACACACAGTAATAATAATGTTGAATGAAAGAATCCAGACCTGAAAGAGTACACATCGTGTGATTCCGTTTATGTAAATTTCACACACCAACAAAACTAAGCTATAGTGTTAGAAGTCAGGAGAATGGTTACTCTTGGGAATGGGAGGAGATTAATGATAGGAAGAGGGGCATGAGAGGGGCTTTTAGAGGGTGGCCAGTGTTCCATTTCTTAATCTGAGTGGTGTCTATCCAGGTGTATTCAATTTGTGAAAAGGTTTTGAATTATAGAACTATGAGCTGTGCACTTTTCTGTATGCGTATTGTACCTCATTAAAAACTTAAAAATGAAATGAAGTTATAATAAAAAGTAACAATGATAATTTAACAACCAGTAGACATCTCAAATGGATTTTTTGCTGTCTTGAATGAAAATTTTAGAATTCTACCATTCCTTTGTTAAATGTGTAGAATTTGGCTATGTTAATACAGAGAAGGTTTCCTATACCTTTAGACTTTTGGTACCACCATCATGTTGACTGACAAACACAAACACAAAAAAACCCTTGGAGATTAGTGATAAAGTTTTCTTTCTCTCTCAAAAAATATTAAATAAAAAAGAGGTGGACATGTATCTTATTACACAGTCAAATGATTTCTGATCTCTTTGACACACCATTTCTTCAGAAAGTCTGTTAACAAAATGGCTCAAACAGTGATGGTGCTTTAACAAGAAAGACCATTGAGCATTGTGTACATTGTAAATTATTTTGTATTTCTTTGAGGATGTATATGTTATTTATAGGGTTTCCTTTTTTAAAAAATAAGGAATTGTTCCTAGCTAAATAGAACAAATGCATGTTATTCCCCCCACACACAAGAAAACAAAGTTGTAAACAACTAACTACCTGTAGAGAAATTTATGACATTTGTACTTACTAGTTATCAAAAATAGGTAATAAATCTGTTACTGTCTTGTTTGTCAGAGTCCAGGTGAAAAGAGCTTGCATTAGCCTGTTTGTCAGACAGGTGTGAAATGAGGTGGAAAACTACTAGAACAACTAGAAGCAATCTAGAATACAAAGTTCTGACACAAACTTCGATAGCTTCTAACTATGTGAAGGTTTGAACTGCAACTTCTGAAAAGAAAACAAAAAAAAGAAGCCAGGGAAAATTATGAAGATGGTAGTGTGAAAACCATGATACAATCTTTGCAATTTAGGTTGGCCTTTGAGATATGCCATATTCCATAGTTTAATTTTGAAAGGTCATTCAAGCAGAGTTAATTGCCTCTGTTAAATTGGATAGTCAACAAGGTTTGTTCAAACATTTGGTGCACTTTGGGTTTCAGAATTAAGACAAAGAATTCAGTGCTTCTTAGAACTGACCTGATAGACAAGAGCCATAAATGTTTCCAAGTATTACACAGACCACACCAGACAGAATAAAAATTTAATAATATAACCAGATAAATATTTTCAAGGGATGTAAGTTAGAAATACCTAGCCTTACATAATAGTAAAAGAAAGAGAAACAAAAACTTCAATTATGAATTCAGACTACTACACCAAATACTATGTTAAACACAGTATTATGATAGTACTTCTGGAAAAAAATTTGCTCTTTAAGTTAAATTGTTGGAAGTATTATGATGATTCAACACCATGACCCTTGGCTGGGTCCTGTCATTGGTCAGTAATGCAGCAATTTTTACATTTGCTTCTATTAGGGGCAATTACGATGCCTGATGTACATTAAATATGTGTGCCTGTATGCACAGAAATCCTGAGTGATAGCAAAATGGGAATTTCCAAAATTAGTTTCTAGACAAATGTGGGCTGAATAGAGCTCATTTCCCACAACCTGTGAGAATGAATATTTGGTGTATTATAAAAGTGAAATTCATGTTTTAGTGTATGGTTTCATCCTCTTTACTAATAAATTTTTACTGTAGGCACTAACAAGTGACAGATGTGGTCGACTCATCTTTTTCTTCTTTCGACTCTCTAATGAGCAATTAAATAGCCTGAAGCAGAACAATCAAAAGGTCTGGAAAACCCACACACTAGGTAATCGGTTTTTGAAAAATTGAGAGTTAATGGTACTTAGCTCTGTTGTTAGTCAAGAATTCCCCAAGCATCTTTCTCAGAATAGCTCTGAAAAAAAAGGACAACTAATAACAGTATAATCTTAGCGGTGGAGTCATCGGCCAGGTCCACAGTTTGCCAATGTTCTTTCAAATACTGTTTCAAATGAAGGTGTGGAGGTGGCATGCAGTCATATCAGTCGTGCTGTTTGAGAGGACGACCCTTTGAAATTCTGACATTCCAAGCTAGCTTTCCTTCCCAGTCTAAAGTCTACAACTATTAATGGGTTCTTTCTTTGGGTTTTAATTCTCCTTAGAATTTTCTTCCTTTCTTTCTTCCTCCTTCCTGTCCTTCTTTCCAGTTTTCCTTTATTCTCTCCCTTCCTCTATGCACATCCATTGAGTGCTTACTTTGTGTCATGCACTGTGCTGAAGTGTGGAAATAGGAAGATAAATGAAGACAAATTTTTGTTTGACTGCTGAGTACTATCTTCAAAGACAGTCAAAAAATATAAATATAGTTGCAAAGCAGTATGGCTAATTCAGAGACAGAGAGATGCCTTGGGTAATTGGGAAGCATGCAGAAAGGGCGGGGGAGGAGAAAGGCTAGAGAGTTATTCCAGACAAAGAAGATAGCAAGAGCAAGAGCAGATGCCTTAGAAATAGCAGTGTTTATGAGGGAAATAACAGACAGTCCAATGTTTCTGTAGTGCAAAGTGCAAAGCAAGAGCATGGGGAAAGATGAGGTGGGAAAGTGAGATAAGAGCCTTATATTAAATAATTCATGCTAATGAAATAAGGATTTTTCTTATAGAGTTCAGACACTCACTGAAGGTTTTTAAGCAGGGTAAGAATATGATCACCTTTGCATTTCTGAGTAGCACTCTGGCAGTATTGTGGAGATCAAGACCAATACAAGAATGGAAGCTGGATTGTGGTTAAGAAGTTGATGCACTAAGTTGATGCACTAACCAGAATAATGCAAGAGGTGCTATATACCACCATTGTTTTTTGCAGCTCTAAGACACAATACACATGAAAATGAAAAATTTTTGATTTGAAAGTACATTTGAGTTGATGTGCAATGAAAGTATGTGTGTGTATGCACATTTTAAAAAATTTTACACAGTAGTAACTTCCTATACACATATTTCACTTAATGTTATATCTTCAAAACAATTACATATTATTGCACAGAAATCTAGCAATATGGATTCAACTTATTCAAATAGCTTTATATTATGAACCTTGATGATGATTTAAATCTTTGCTATTATTAACAATAATGTAATGAATATTACATTATTGACATAGATTCTGACATACTCTGTCACAGGGCAATGGTAGTTGGGGTAAAGGATTTGTGATGGTTTCAATGCATTTTTACGAGGTCAAATAGAAGATATTTAGGGCTGGAGGAGGGAAATATAAAGATAATATGAACTGAGGTGTGCATATGTTGAGTTCAAGTCACATTTAGGAAAAGCCAGGGGAATAGTCTAGAGTAGTTGTTTACTGAACCTATACTTCATGGGAGATATATGTACAGAAAATATACATTTGGGAATAGGAAACTATGTTAGCGGGTGAAATTTCCCAAGGGCAGGAGAGATTTTGGTAATCGGAGATGGAGTTTATGAATCCCAATACCAGTACTTAAAAAGTAGACAGAGGAAGAGTTACACAAAGGAAACAGAGGGTAGGCACAAAGAATCAGAAAAAGGACACTTAGGCACTAGTTACTTTTTAAAAATCAAATACTTCAGCTTCAAGGGTATGGGGAGTTTCAAAGATAGTTATTAGTGCAATCAAGTACTTCAGACAGTCCTATTAATTATTTTTCAAGGCATATTTGGTCAGAATCAAGGATTCTGAGCAAGTTGTCTTCTGCTTAGTTACAACAACCTCAAAAAATTCCAGAAGAATAAGTACAGAAAACAAGGCCAGGCCATACCACACCCAAACAATACATTTTTTTTCCAGGTAGAGTATTGGACTCAAACTGCAATGTAGGACTGAAATTTAGGTGTATTTGTCCACATTTAGAAGGGCCTTAAGGACTCTTTTACTTAAAATACGCAGTATTTTTTTTTTTTTTTGTCTTTAAGGCTCACACCCAACATCACTGTTCTCTGCTTTATTCAGATCATGAAGAAATGTGCTTCTGAAGAAAATCAAATTGAGTAAAGAAGGAAAAATTTTGAGTTCTTCCTAAGATCTAGGACTTCCTAAGGCTCACTCCAAGTCATCTGGATTAAAGCACTTTGTAAGATGGAGGCAATTACAGATAATCTTAAATTTTTTGAATGAAAGAGAGAGAATTCAAATTAAATCTGATGTCTGAGAAGAGGAGACCAGAATCCACCATGACTTATCATGACACAAACTCTGTGGTCCACACAACTGCCCTAGACCTAGACCTAGACCCACTAATCCAGAAGTATTTTCTAGAAATTGATGTCTTTTCAATATTCCAATAAGAAAATCTGTGAAATGCATTCATCGAAATTTATAATTAGAAAGACATTGATGTTTTTAGGGACAGCATTTTTTATATAGTAGAGGTGGTAGACGCCAGATTGCAATAGTTGAGAAGTGGATGAAAGTTGAGAAAGTAAAGACAGAGTGTTGGTCACATTTTTAAGAAGTTTGGACAAGAAATGGAGGAAAGAAATTCAATGATAGATCGATTAGGACCAAAAGTGAAGGGAATTTTTTAAATTTTACCTTAGAAAGGGAGAGAATTTGACTGTGATATAAATTGAGGGGTTGGAACCAGTGTGAAGGAAGAGATAAAAGTTTTAGAAGATTAATGACTTGTATAAAAAGATCCTAAAGGAGGTAGTAGTAGATGAGATTAAGGATACAGAGGCCATTTAAATTTAAGGGCTTGTCCATTGATATTCTGGTTTTCCCCTATTTTCTGAAAAAATAGTAGAATCAACTTCTCCATCCCTTTGGAAGTAGGCATGGCCATAACATTGGCTCTAGCCAACAAAATGTGAGTGGAAGTGATATGTATCACTACCTGTGTATGATTTGTCATATTCTCAACACACAGCCAGGATGCCTCATGATGGTTCAGTTGATGGAGTTACGGTTGGTTGGAGTCACTGAGCAACAATGGTGTGAAGCAAAGCCCAAGTCTTACTTGGGTTGCTGTAGACCTTACCTTACTAAGGTCTACAAAATGAATATAATGTCTGAGAAAATGAGATAGGCTCCACCATGATTTGTCACATTGTCAATGCCCTTGCCCTTTCCCGTCATTATATTTTTAAGAAGTTTGGAAAATAAATGGAGAAAAAAGATGGAATGACAGATGGATCATGAGTGGAGTTGAATTGTATGTCATGTAGCATAAGCAAGAGACAAACCTTTGTTGTTTTAGGCTTCTAAAATTATAAGGCTGTTTATTTGCTACTGCATAATCTAACCTATCTGGACTGACACATTAGGTAGTATAAATCATTCATGCTAAAGTGTTATTGACTTAACAGATCTTTCTTCACTTCAAGGCTGGCAGTAATTGCAGCTCTAAGACACAATACACATAAAAATGAAAAATTTTTGATTTGAAAGTGCATTTGAGTTGATGTGCAATGACAGTATGTGTGTGTGTGCACATTTTAAAAAATTTTACACGATAATAGCTTCCTATACACGTATTTCACTTAATGTTATATCTTCAAAACAATTACATATTATTGCATAGAAATCTAGCAATATGGATTCAACTTATTCAAATAGCTTTATATTAATGAACCTTGATGATGATTTAAATCTTTGCTATTATTAACAATAATGTAATGAATATCCTTTTACATGATTTTTTTTTGGTATATACACATGAATACATCATTTAGATGTTATTTTAGGTAGAATTTCTTTTTCTCTTTTTAATTTTTATTTCAGCATATTACAGGGATACAAATGTTTAGATTACATATATTGCTTCTGCCCTGCCTGAGTCAGAGCTTCAAGTGTGTTCATCCCCCAGATGATGCGCACTGCGCCCCTTAGGTGTGTATATACCCATCCCCTCCTCCACCCTCCCACCTGCCCAACACCTGATGAATGTTACTACTATATGTGCACATAAGTGTTGAT
>CAUYRT010089771.1:0-44500 GCA_963574885.1 Lepilemur ruficaudatus
CCAAATGTCCCTCAACAGATGAATGGATAAAGAAAATGTAGCACATGCATACAATAGAATATTATTTACTCTTAAAAAAGAAGGAAATCCTGCCAATTGTAACAACGTGATGAACCTAGAGGATATTATCATGCTCAGTGACATAAGCCAGGCACAGAAAGACAAATATTGCGTTTCTCACCCTTGTGTGGGAGCTAGAAAAGTTGATCTCGTGGAGGTGGAGAGTGGAATGGTGGTTACCACAGGCTGGGAAGGGTGTGTGATTGGGCTGGGGGGTGATGAGAGGTTGGTTAACCAGCATAAACACAGTTAGAAGGACTAGGTTCCAGTGTTTGGGGTGACTACAGTTAGCAGGCAGGAGAGGACCTGAGTTACTCCTTGCACGTAGACACGACAGACACTTAAGATGATGGACACCCCGGCTGGGTGCCGTCGCTCACGCCTGTAATCCTGGCACTCTGGGAGGCCGAGGCGGGAGGATCGCTCAAGGTCAGGAGTTCGAGACCAGCCTGAGCAAGAGTGAGACCCCGTCTCCACTAAAAATAGAAAGAAATTAGTTGGACAACTAAAAATACATAGAAAAAATTAGCTGGGCATGGTGGCGCATGCCTGTAGTCCCAGTTACTTGGGAGGCTGAGGCAGGAGGATCCCTTGAGCCCAGGACTTTGAGGTTGCTGTGAGCTAGGCTGACGCCACAGCACTCTACCCTGGGCCACAGAGTGAGACTCTGGCTCAAAAAAAAAAAAAAAAAAGTTGATGGACACCCCAAATATGCCATCCTAGTCATTATAAGGCTGTGCATGTAAAAACTTGTCACATGTGCCCCATAACTGCGTAGAATACTATGTATCAATAAAAAATGAAAACAATGACGATGGATGTTGAAGGGCAAAGTGTGAACCGTTTTTTTTTTTTTCCATTTGCTCCCATCCCCACATCCACCCTCCAGCTGTGCCCGATTGCAAAATCGCAACCCATTTTCCCTCCTCTAAAGAGTGGGTCCATTTCCACACCCCTGGAATCTGGGTTTGCCAGAGACCTGCTCTAGCCACGTGACATCAGCAGATGAGACAGGAGTGGGCATCTGAAAACCTTGCACATCGGGGCTCAATCTCCTGCTGTTTTTGGAACCCAGGTGCCATCTGAAGAGACTCGGGCATGGCTACCGCGTCAGAGGAGACATGAGGCCCACCGACCCCATGGCCACAGGCCAGGGCCAGGCATGCAAGTGAGGCTCTCTGGGAGCTGCCAGACTCCAGTTAATCTGCCAAACTGATTGAAGGCGTGTGTGTGAAGCCATCAGACGTGAACTCAATCCAAACCAGACCAGAACTGCCCAGAATTGTGATCACATGAATGCTTGTTGTCGCAAAGCAGCAAATTTTGGGGTGGCCAGCCACGCAGAAGAGAGGACTGATGCACCCTCTCTCGCAATCCCAGCCCGTGTGCCCGGGTCGGCTGCCTCCTGCAGACCATGCCACCTGAGCCCCTTCTCCGTGTCCTCGCTGGGATCGGCGATCCGAGGTGGCAGAGGAGATGGGTCGTTCCTATGTCTCCTTCCCTGGCTTGTCAGGTCTCCAGCTGGGCAGCAGCCGTGTTCCTGCCTTAGGTTCCTGCCAGGTGTCCCAGGCGTCACTGGGCTGTCCTCGCGCTGCTCTCAGGGTGGACGTGCCTGCCGCGTCCGTGCTTGGACGCTTCACCAGCCTGGCTGTCCCGTTAGTCCTGCCGTCCCCTTGTAGATAACCATTTATTAAGACATCTGCAGCAAGTGGGACATTTAGCATGTCACACCCTGAACAATACAACGCGCAGTTGATTTTTGAGTCCCCTTTGTTAAATCCCCATTTCTAGTCATTTGTCCGTAGAGTCTTTTGGGTGTTTCCATGCGGGCAATCACATCACTTAAAACAGTGTCTTCCTTTGCCTAGTGTTTTGCTATTTCTTCTTGTAAATCTGTAAGGCCTAAATTTAGACTAACCCTGTTGTACACATAGGAAATGTTTTCTTTTCGTCAACTTTTTATTGAGATAAAATTTACATATGCCAAAAACGCAGATCCTAAGTAAACAGTCAAGTGTGTTTTCTGAAGCTTACGCATTAGTGTAGCCACTCCCTGGATTGAGACATAAGATCTTCCTACCACCCCAGATTCCCCTCCTGGTCCCCTGGTCCATCTGCCCTCCCTTCCCCCAACAGACAACCGCCGTTCTGATCTGTGTCACCTTATCACTTTGACGGATATTTCAGTTGGCACAGAATTCTAGTTTTTCCTTTCAGCATTTTAAATATGTCACCTTTGTCGCATGGCTTGTGTCGTTTCCAACCCGAAGCCTGTTGTTCTAGTCTATTCTTCTGCGTGTAACGTGTCTTTTCCTCTGGCCGCGTCGCGGATGTCGGGGATTTTCTCTTTGGCCACCAGTAGCGTGAACGGGGCGCGACCAAGTGCTCCGTTCCCGGGGTGCCTGCCTCTTAAGCATGCGGGGTGGCGCCGTCATTCACTGGGGCAGTTCCCACCGTCATTTCTGCAAATATTCCGCTCGGTTCTCTCCTTTTTTCTGGAATTCCAGGAACCGGTAAGTCAGAAGACGCGCTGCAGCACGCGCCCTCTGGGTTCCCTGGGAAGGCCGCCGGGTGTTCTCGCTCAGGTCCGCAGCCTGGGGGCAGAACGTCCCTCGCTCCTCCATAGCACGGGCGGGATGGGGTCCCGGGGGGTGCAGGGTCCTCCGCGGCGACAGCCCGTCCCCTCGCCCCCTCGCCGTGCTCTGCTGTTCAGAAGCAAGGCGCGCCCCGTCCGCCCTCCGGAGGAGAGGACTGGGCGAGGACGCGAACCGGGGGTGGGGCTGTGGATCCGCCCTGAGACGTGCCTCGCACGTGGAGGAGACTGCTCAGGCCGCAGGTCCGGCTGGACAGCTCTCGGGGCCAGCCCACGCAGGGGGCCCAGGGCACCCGCACCACGCCCGCCGCGCGTGGACGGAGACGGGAGGCACAGGAGGCCCAGGGCATCTTCACCGCGCGTGGACGGACACGGAGCACAGGGGGCCCGAGGCGCCCGCACCGCCTCACCGCGCGTGGACGGAGACGGGGGCGCGGGGCCCGAGGCGTCCGCACCGTGCTCGAAGCGTGTGGATGGAGACGGTGCCGGGGACTGAGCCAGAGGGAGAGACTGGAACCCAGACCCCGAGACGTGATCTCCGAGACCCCGGGAAGAAAGCGTCTCTAGAGGGAGTGGCCGTCAATTCTGGGGCAACAGACAGGCATGAGGACAAAGAACGATCTGAAAGCTCACCACCGCCAGCTTCTCCACGGAGTTGGGGGTGGAGGACAGGCGTCGGGGTAGGGGAGGGGAGGAGTCAGGTGGATCAGGCAGGGAGGGAGGGGAAGGGAACGGAGGGGAGGAGGAAGGGGAGGAGGAAGGGGAGGAGGAAGGGGAGGAGGGAGGGGGACGGGAGAAGGGGCAGGGAGAGGGGAGGCGACTCGCCGCCCCGACCCCGTCCAACCCGCACGCTTCGCCCCTGCACCCTGACTCCTATGTTAACGACGTGAACACAGATGCGCTTCTGCCAGAGGATTCGCGGTATACAAAGGGCCTGACTGACGCCTCAGTGCCTCTCCGAGCGGACCCCGCGGCCCAGCCCGGACCGTCCCCACAGCGCAGGCGCAGGGTGGCTGAGCTTGGGCACGCGCAGAAGCCCACGGCGGGAGCCATTTCGCGGCGCCGCCGGGCTAGAGCAGAGAGCGACTGCGCAGGCGCCCTCCGGAGGCGGCGGGGCCTCGCCCGGGCCGGCAGCACGCGTGCGCGAGGGAACCGGAAGGGGCGGTGCCGGGCGTGGCGCCTGCGCAGTGGGCGGTGCCGGGGGCGGGGCGTTGCGCGGCGGCCGTCAGCTGACTGTGGCGGCGGCGGTCTCGCGGTGACGACCGTTGGGGTTGCAGGCTCCTGCGGGACGCGAGGGCTCGTCTGGCCTCTCTCGGCTCGGCGGGGCGCGGGGGCGGCCGCAGCACCATGGCGACCACCGTCAGCACGCAGCGCGGTCCGGTGAGCCCTCCGGGCGAGGTCGGGCGGGGACGGCGACCTGCGGCGGCGGCGGGCGGGGCCTCGGGCCTGGCTCCTTCCCTCGGCCGCGGCGGCGGGCGCTGGGCTGGCGGGCCTGGCGGACGTGAGCGGCGCTGGGCCAGCCTCGGGCCCCCTCCCGCCCCGGGGCAGAGTGGAGGGGAGGCTCCCCTGACGGACAGGGCCCACGCCCCGGGTGGGCCCCTAGATGGAGGACGGGTTTCTGCGCCCCGGGTGGGCCCCAGGTGGAGGAGGGTCCCCTGCGCCCCAGGTGAGTCCGCCAGGTGGAGGAGGGTCCCCTGGGCCCCAGGTGAGTCCGCCAGGTGGAGGAGGGTCCCCTGCGCCCCGGGTGGGCCCCCCAGGTGGAGGAGGGTCCCTTGGGCCCCAGGTGAGTCCGCCAGGTGGAAGAGGGTCCCCTGCGCCCTGGGTGGGCCCCCCAGGTGGAAGAGAGTCCCCTGATAGAGGAGGCCCCACACCCTTGTCCGTCCCATATATGGAGGCAGATCCCTATTTTTCACACAGAGCCAGGGCAGCAGTGATCAGCTTTGGGGCCCAGCTGTGTCCCCAGTTAGTGGCCACTGTTCAGAGCCTCAGTTTCTTCATTTGCAAATGAGAGGATAGCAGCCAAGAACTTCAAAGAGTCCTTCCGTCTCCAAATTCTCCTTCTGAGTGTTGCCTCTCACATTTCTGTAGCGTCACTGTGCAGGAGAGCTGGTGTAGACTGACTCAGGACCAGCTCCTGGCCGGAGGGGCCTGCTTGCTTGCTGAGACGGGGCTGGGGCGGATTGTCACTGTATCAACGGAGGTTCACAATGTGCCATAGGTGACATGATGCTGTAGTGTTCCTTTAGTGAGGAAGTCCAGTACTGAACGTGGTTAAGTACCACGGTTACTGGGGCTTTCTTCACCCTTAAAACCGGATGTTGACAAGTCTTGTTGGTGTTTTTCTTGATGAGAGGAGAATTCTTGGCATAAAATGTTTTTTCTGAGTTTGAAATGAACCCTCGGTTTTGTTCAAAGTCCTGTTGTGCGCAGACAGCTTTTCTGAGGACTGAGACTCCCCAGACTCACGTCTGGTCACACCGAGGTGTGGAGACTCGGCCGTCGGTGTCTGGCCGGTGGTTCCGGCTCCATCTTCAGTCCAGCAGCGTGAACTACAGCGCTTTCTCGCTTCCACCCAACTGGCTGACCGAGATGCAGGGGAACCCACACGCTCCCATCTTTATCCCTTTCTGGAGAGCAGTGGCAGAGTGGCCAGGCAGGATGGCCCCTTACTCCCCACGTGGTCTGGGAGGTGTCCTCCACCTCCTGGGAACCCACCTGTCACCTGGAACCTGACTGGGCTGTAGGACTGAGTTTGAATTCCTGTGATGTCTAGCACAAGCTGAGCAGGCGGTACCAGGTAGCTCTTCCTGTGCCTGAGGGAAGCGGTCACCCAGCACTGTGATGACGTGCGGCTCACACTGCGATGAGTGATTGGGCATGTCAGATGATGTTCAAACACGTAGGGTCTGTGGTGTCGAGTGCTGACGTTTGTCGGACTGTCCTTGTGGCGTTTCCTGGGCTGTGTTCTGGGTATAGCTTAGCCGGACGTTACGGCATGTGTAGATACGTATTTCAGGGGTGCCCCGTTGACCTGTAAGCCAGAAGCCACACTGGCTCTCGATCAGGGCTGTCGGGGCTCCAAGAAGATGTTGTCAGTGACCAGGGTCCCGAGTGCCTCTTGTAGTACGTGTGACTTTTTCAGCCAGCATTATTGACCACGAAATTTAGGGCAGCGCCGATATAGGGAACAACCAGGGGTAGTTCCTGCCATCGGGATCTTGCAGGGTAGCAGAGGAAGCAGGACAGCACAGGTGCACCATGTGGTGACAATCTCCTTCAGATCTGTGGTCTTGAGTGTCTCGTGCTGGGACAGTTTGTCATTGGTGGCGTCACCTGGGCTGGACGCAGGGTGAGGGAGTAATATCTAACCTGAACCTGAAGGAGGAACAGGGGTGGGGGTGGGCAGGGAGGGGGTGTGCTGAAAACAGAAGCAAGCAGGGTCTGGAAGTGGAGAGGAGAGGAGGGGGGTTGGGGGCCCTGGGCTGCACGCAGAGGGCCGGACCTGGCCCTGGCGGCACTCTGGTCCGGACGGCACTCCCCTGCTGTGTGTCGCCTGGCGCACGCCTGCGCAGTGCCGTCCTTCCCCTGGCCTGCTTCCCTGTGGTGGTCAATTCGTACTCCGAGAGACGGCTGGCACTGGCTGGTCCAGTGCAACTCTTAACTTTCGCAGGGTGTGCTGACATGATGCTTGTTTTGTCACTCCTTTTTCTGTGGCCTCATGGAGCCGAGACGGTACAGTATCAACAGGGAGCTGGGCTTTCAAGCCCAAAGCAGCTGTGGTGCGGCCAGTGGTGATGAAGGTGGCGTCGGGGAAGCGCCAGGCCCGCAGGCAGCGCTGCCGAGTGTCCACCCCAACAGGGCTGAGCTGGCCCAGGGTCCGGGTCTGGACTCGGGCTCGGGGCAGCTGTGACTGTGGGCTGGCCTTTGCCACCCACTAGTGCTGAGGGTGACAGCGAAGTCGGCTGGCTGTGAAGGAGCAGAGGGGCCTCATGGGGGCCTGGGGGTGGGGTGTGGAGAGGACAGGCATGAAAGCAGCTGGATTGTTCTGAAAGAAATCTTTGCTTCTTCCCTCCAGGAGAGCTGATGTCGCTCTCACTTTCAGGAGATACAGTGTTCGTATCTTCAGGATAGTGTTTTTCCTTGAATAGCCACGAAGGGATGCCACAGCCCTATGCTGTGTTTGTTTCACTTTTAAAAAATTGCCACTATTTGGAATTACAACCCTTTCTACCCATTCCACCATGCCTGGTCCCTACGCAGAGTAACGCGTGGGCCCTGCCTTCCGTGTGAGAGCTTGGGGGCCTTTCAGGAGACGCTGCCTCAAACCACAGTGGTGCCTGCCAGCCGGGAGGTGCAGCCCAGGGCAGGGGCAGGGGCAGCATTTTTGGCAGGCCTCCCTTGTGGGCATGTGGGTGCCGGGTGAGTCCAGGCTGACCCTCAGTCCTTGTCCTGCTGGTGCAGATGCCAGCAATCAGCAGGTCCAGGCCCCTCCTGTGCACGGCTTCTCCCTTGGGGGGCCATGCTGCCCTGCCCACTCACCCTTCACTTCCTTGATAATTGTGGCCGAGTCAGTGACTTCGTGAGGGGTGGCAGAGGGCGGCTTTTGGATTTTATCATTTGTTCCATGTTTAACTGGGACTGTGCGTAGAGATAAGCTTTCCCACCAGCCGGTGCTGCCTGGTTGTGCAGAGATGCCCCGAGGAAAGGAAGGGCAGGCAAGGTGCTGGCTCTGCCCTCCAACTGCCCGTCATCAGAGGAGGGAATCGGCTTTCTTTTTAGGTTTGTGTTGGCCTTCTGTTTTTCACGTATCGTGAAGAATCTATGATTTCCGTGTATCCCCTGCGTCTCCTTCCTCTGCTCGCTCACGTGGACTGGCCCTCAGGTGGGCACCCCTGCCCGCTGGCCTGGGTCCTGAGCACAGGGCGTGGTGCCACTGGCTGGTCACTACTGCTTTGTGCTGGGTCCCCGTGAACGTTGGCTCTGGATTCTTTGGCCAAGTCAGCAGTGAGCGCAAGTTTGGAGTCGCTGCCTCTTCCTATGCATCAGAGCTCTGTCACTGCGTGGGACCCCGCGGGGAAAGCCGTTTGTCTTTGTTCTGTCTGACACTGGGGTGGCGGCTCCAGCTCATTTTGAAGAGCGTTTGCCTAATTTTTTTTCGTTCTTTATCTTTATGTTTTTCTGAACGTCTGTGTTTAAGATAGGTGTGTTGTCCACAGCATATAGCTGGACTCCTAGAACAGGTCTGAGCCATTCTGTGGGAACGGACTACATAGTTCATGGTTACAGACGCCTGCACACACGCACGCACATACGTGTTTATTTTTAACTGTTGCTTTTGTGCTTTTATTTGTCGTAGTTGTTTCTTTTTCTCTCTTTGCCTTATTTTGGATTTACTAAACATAATGTTTTAGAGTTCAGTTGTTTATTCTCCACTGGCTTGGAAAATATGTAGTGTATTTCTGTTCTCTTAGGAGTTATTGCAGACATTTTAATGTGCAGGCTTAGCAGGTTCCAAAGTGCATCATCGTATTCGCTGTCCCCTGACCGATACAGAGCCCTCAGCCACACCGCGGTCACCCCTCCCTGCTCAGGTGCAGTGTAGCCACTGAGAGAGCATGGCCCTGACCTCGCTCTGCCGTGGCGTGCTTGCTTTCAGGCACTCGCTGCTCTGTTCTTGCTGTGCCTGGCGTTTCAGACCTTCCGAGGGGATCGTTGATTCTGCCTCAGGGTAATCTTTTAGGGTGGAAAACTCATTTTCTTTGCTGGAAAACCTAGTTTTTGTTTGTGACTGCCTCTTCTCCATTTCCTGAAGGTAGTTTTACTGTGCGTGGAATGCTAGGTACGTTGCTTTTCCGCCCGTCTCTCCTCTCTGTGTTCTCAGCTTCTGGCTGTCCGCCAGGCTGCTGCTTTTCGTCACCTTCCCCTGAACTCTTCCTTGCGATTTTAGTGGTGGGGACTTGTGGTTTTAAGGTGGTGACGGCTCTCCGACTGGGGGCCGGTTGCCTAGCCTCCCTGGCCCCAGTGTCTCCCGTTAGCGACCCTTCTGGGCTGTGTGTGGGCGAGTTCGCGCTGCGCAGTGCCTGTTGTGTGGGAAGTGCCGTGAACTCGTGAGCTGCTGGGTCCTTCCCATTCCTCGGGACACTCGGCTGCTGCTCCAGGCCAGATCCCTGCCTGGATGTTTTGCTCGTGCCATTTCTGTCTCTGATTTTTCTGTCAGCACCAGCCGGGTGCTGGAGTTGGGGTGCAGGGTAGTTGTGTGGTTGCTGAGGACCATAGGAGGGGCCACTGTGCCAGCCGTAGGTGGGAGACCCCTGAGGCCAGCAACGAGGAGATGGTGGAGGGAGTTGGAGGGGGCTGGCAGTGGCCGCCGTCCTGTATAGAAAGCCCCACGGTGAGCTCCCAACCCTCGGAGAACTGCCCTAGCAGTGGACACAGGAGGCAGCAGACCCTACCTGGTGGCTCAGTCCTCCCCTGGCTCCGACAGGGCGTGCTGGCTGTCCTCAGCCGGCTCCTCCTCCCTCTTCTGTCCGTACTCAGTCCCTCAGGGGTCTCACTGGTGTCCTGGCTTCACGCCCCCACCCCACAATGGTGGCTCCATCTCCTCCCGCCTCTTTCCTGAGGTCCAGACGCTTGCGGCCAGCAGCTCCTTGATGTCTCCCTGGGAGTGGGCTGGACGCTGCAGGTGGTTAGGTCCTCCTCCCGCCCACCTGTGTCTCCCATCCCCTGTGGCAGTAGCTCCTTCCTTCACGCAGCTCAGGCCAGGAGACTTGAGACGACTTTGTCTCCTCCGCGTCCCCCAGGCAGAGCACGTCCAGGGTCGCAGTCTCCGGTGGCCCCTGCCTGGCCACGTCACTGCCACTCTCACTCGACGGGTCCTTCGTTGGATGGGCCAGCCTTCACTTATACCTGTGGTCAGGTGCCCAGCCCCCCCGCCCTCACCTGCCGACTCCTCACCTCTCTCGGGGCCCACCACTCCTGGTCCCCATCCCCTTGACCTCCTGTCCCCCTCCCTCGCTGCGTTCTAGCCATGCCACCTCCCTGCTGTCCCGTGACCTGCCAGACAGGCTCCCAGTTGGGCCTGCTGCACAAGCATTCCGACCCTGAGTCACTCTCCCAGGGCCTGCGGGGATGACGCAGCTGCCGCGCCTGACGTGGCCTTACAGGTTTGCAGCACTTACTGCTTTCCCATGTGGTGTGATGTTCTGGTACTGTCTGTGTCTTCATCATTAAATGTTGGTACCGCAAGAGCAGCGATTTTCCATGGCTCTTACTGTGAGAGTCCTGGAGTCCTGAGAGTCCACGGCGGCTTCAGGAGGTGTCCGTGGGCACCTTGTGCTGGGCCCTGCCACCGTTGCCTTGGTGTGCCTACCCTGCTGCACCCGGCCCGTCGCCGGCGCTCTGTCCCCCCTGGGCCTGTTGCTTGGCTGGTTTTTGTTTTGTTTGGATGAGGACAGGGTTTTCTGTCTCCACTCCTGCACTTGGGATGTGAGGCTGCGTGCCGTGGAATTCCTGGTAGAGACTGCGTTTAAAGCCTCTCGTTCTTTGGTATTTTGGTATTCTCGAACTTTGGTATTCTAACCTTGGGGGATTCTTCTGTGTTGTTTTATCTTCTCTTTCAGCTCTCTTCAACACACACACACACGTTCATGTTAGCACTGTAATCTCCCCGTCTTCCTCACACAAAGTTCTCATACATATGTAGAGACCTTGGCAGGGTTGGGTGTCACCCAGCATCTTGGCCTGGAGGTGCCTGTCGCGTCTGCGTTGCCAAGACAGGAGGGTGGGTGACTGAAGGGGAAAGAGAGGTGAGCTGGTGTCTGCCGTGGAGCCTTGGGAAGGGGAGACACAGGTGAGTAAGTGGAGGCTGGCTCCCAGGGTGGCGGGGAGTGCCGGGCGTCTGTCCATACTGGCGCGGGAGTGCGAGGGCCAGGCATTCTGGGCCCCGGTGGCAGGGTGGCTCTGGACCTGCCGAGTGCACACGTGTGTGATCTGCTCAAGGGCTGTTTACTGGGCGTGTCGTGGCCTGGAGGCTGTCGTGGAGCTCAGGGCCGGCGCCTGGTTGAAGTGGGTTTCGGGCTCTGGGGGCTGCAGGGTCCGGGACTGGTCCAGCCTCCTGGTGCTGCTGCTGTGAGGGGAGACGGTGACAGCCAGCAGCTGGAGGACAAGGAGCCCAAGGACGTGGTTTTGAGGTGATTTTTTGCTTCTAACTGGGGAGGTGTTACTTTTGAGTAAATACGAGCCACCCGTGGGCCCCAGGGAAGAGGGGCTGTGCACCGGGCCCTCCCGGCCCGGCCTGGCAGGAGGCACAAGGTGCAGGGGTGAGCTGCCATCCCCACCTGGGACACTCCTCCGAGGGGTGAGAAGAGGGAGATAGCAGGTGCCTGGTGCTTGGGGTGAGGGGTCTGGGCAGCAGGGCAGAGTTTTCCACTGGAAACTTACTACTGGCAGGAATGCTCACAGCAGGTGCTTAAGAAGTGTCTAGCTTAGGAGTGACTACACACAGTACATGATAACGAAGAATAATTAAGACCCTATTTCTGTGCCAAAACTAAAATTTGGACTTGAAGGGAAATAATTTTAAATAAAAATGAATTTTGCAAATCTCTCATGATGGAAAAGTTCACTGCGCTGGGAGGGCGGGTGTTGGTGCTTTCACTGTGGTCCTCTCTGGGAGCCCTACGTGGGGTGGAAGAACCAGCGATTCTAAGAAATACTAACTTACATTTTCAAATTGTGTCTAAGATAGACTAATGTTTATGAAAGCAGCTTTTGTTTTAAGAGAAGTTAAAACCCAGAGAGTTCCATGTCTTTTTCTCCCCCAATGTATTTCATGTATGTGGTAAAAAAATTGTTTTTTAAAGTAACTGTTAGGATATAAAAGTATAAATAAATTAAACCTAAAGCTTCCCTGCCTCCCTCCCCCTGAGGTCTGTTCTTGAAAATTGTTCCAGAATTTTTGTACACAAACCTCCTTTCGGTTTTGCATGGAGGGTGGAGCCTCGCCTCCTTCTGCCTCCAGCGCTGAGTGCCCACGCGCTCGCGGCACGGGACCGGCCCGGCAGCAGCACCCCCCACTCAGGGCGCTGGCCCCAACGGCCTGTCCCTGGCCGCTTCCTTCTGCTGCTGGCAGTGGGGATGCGGAGGGCACGTGCTCACCCGTCTGTCTGCGGGGTGTGGGTTCTGTCCCTGCCGTGTCCCTAGAGCTGTTGAGTGTGGCACGAGCAGACAGCTGTTTCTCAGATAAATACACCAGAGTTGGGCTGTGAACGTTAATCCCAAGAGCTTGGTTACCGCATGTCTGTTTCTGCAGGACACTCCCTTCGTGGTGAGTGGACGGAGCCCGTGATTTGTGGAGGGGCTGTGCCAGGCCTGCGGGGAGTTGCCCTGGGGCCAGTATCCTGGGCGGGAGTTCTGGGCTGTGAGCCTTGGGGAGGTGGGGGAAGGATCTTTGCGCTGGTGTTTCCCATGTGCTGACAGGAACAGGTGCTTGGTGTCGGTGCCACGGGGCCCTCAGGACCCGTCCCAGGGCTCGGTGGTAACCTGCACAACGCATCTCTGGAGGGGCTCCCCAGGAGAGGCGGCCTGAGCCTTCATCTGGCAACCGCGGTCCTCACGGGCCTGCTTCTTCCCAGCAGGAACTGTGCACCGGGCCCTCCTGGCCCGGCCTGGCAGGAGGCGCAAGGTGCAGGGGTGAGCTGCCATCCCCACCTGGGACATTCCTCCGAGGGGCAGAGATAGGCCACGTGTGGGGAAGGCCGACCTTTTAGGAGAGGACGGTGGGAACAGCAAGCTGGCTGCTCAGGCGGGTGCAGAGGTGGTGTGTCCCGGGGGGAGTCCCTGGCCTTGGCGTCCGAGACAGCGCGTGAGCCACTCAGGCCTCTTCCTTGGGCCCCACTGGTTCTGGAGCTCCGACTGGGTCAGGTGTTCTCCAGGCCCGAGACAGGGAGACAGGAGAAGAACTGGACCCTTCCAGAGGGACCTTTAAAATGAAAGGTGACCAGAGCACAACAGGTATAGAGCTCAACAAACTACAGAACGTTCTGGAACCCTGCCTGGCACCGTGCCATGGGGAGTCCACGTCCCAGGCAGGTACAGGGTCTGATCTGCGCGTCAGGTGGTCAGGGCATCCCCGGGACTCCCTGCACGGCTTTCAGCAAGCGCA
The DNA here is from genome assembly GCA_963574885.1 of Lepilemur ruficaudatus. Classification (NCBI taxonomy): domain Eukaryota; kingdom Metazoa; phylum Chordata; class Mammalia; order Primates; family Lepilemuridae; genus Lepilemur; species Lepilemur ruficaudatus. The sequence goes on from CAUYRT010089771.1 coordinate 12,816, forward strand.
TTGTCCCCAGACGTGCGTGTGACACCCTCTGGTTTCCGTCAGGTCTCTGAGGAGCCTGTCTCCCCCGCCCAGTGGCAGGGCCCTCTCTCGCCAGAGCGGGCACGCGGGTGCGCAGGGGGAGGCGCGGAACGCAGACCGGTGAGGTCTTTTGAGGTTTTCATTCCGATGTATTTGCTTCTTGTTTTCTTTTAAGGAATTTCTGAATTCGAACTGTTTGATGTAGAAATGTTTAAGATATTATTGGCACAGAGCGTTTTCCAAATAATTTTAGGTCCAAGGTTCAGATTTCATCTTGTTCAGTTGTTTGGCCGAGTGACTTGCCGTCTGCTGGCCCCAGGTGTGGCAGCGCAGGAGAAGGGTCAGGGACACGGGACGCGGAGCGTGCGAGACCTTTGAAAAGGGCCCCGGTCGCCGCCTTGGGCTGAGAACCTGTCTGTAGGTAGCGTCTCCTTGGGGCTCGGGCCGGCGCGGAGTGAGGACGCGCACCTGCACCGGGCTGGCCCACAGCCTCGGCCTCTTCCACTCTGTGCCCTGCTGACGCCACTGCCCTCCCGCCCACAGGTGTACATCGGGGAGCTGCCGCAGGACTTCCTGCGCATCACGCCCACGCAGCAGCAGCAGCAGATCCAGCTGGATGCGCAGGCTGCCCAGCAGCTGCAGTACGGAGGGGCGTTGGGCGCCGTGGGCCGCCTCAACGTCACTGTAGTGCAGGTGGGTGTTGCTCCCTCCCTCCTGCCGGGGTGGAGTGCAGGAGGATTTCGGCATTTACACTGCATTTCCTGCGTGGAGAAACGGAACTTTTTCTGATTCCAGCTTTTCCTGAAACGTGTCTGACGTTGAAAAACAATATGTGTAAAAAATATTGATCACTGCAGGTTCTGACAAGAATAATTAAAATCACAATATAGAGACTTGAGGGGCGTCCCGGCTATCACCTCCTGCAGGGGGCTGGTAACCGCAGGCTGAGTGCTAGGGCTGGCCGGGCCTCGGTGGTGGCCTTGGTGGTGCCCACCCTCTGGCCGCTCCTGGCTCTCTCATGAGCCCCCGAGCCCGCCGTGGCAGCCCGCCTGCACCCTGCACACACCCGGCCTTCCACGGTGACGTCAGTGGTGGGAAACGTCCTGTCTCCTGACCTGGGGCCTTGGCCTGTGGTCTCCTCTTCTCTCTGAGTAGAGCTGCTTCCCTCGGCTCCTGGGGCCTCCCCTGCCCTCTCCTGGCCCCGATGGGTTGCCCAGGGGGCCTGTCCTCCGCCTTCTTCCCCGTCTTTGCCTGTGTGCCCAAGGTCAGTGGTCCTGCAGCCCTGCAGGTTCGAACACCATGTCCGCTGGCTCTGGCCCAAGCCGGCCACTCAGCTCTGCTCCAGACTCCCAGGTGCAGGTCCGGGCAACCCTCCCTGGGCGTCCAGCGGGCGGGCGCTTCAGACTCCGTTTGCCCAAATGGCGTTCTCGTGTCCACCTCCAGCTCCCCGCTCAGCGGTGGCAGCTCCACCTGCTGGAAACCGAGGCTCTCTAGGGGCTCCAGGATGCCGCAGCCCAGGCGGGCGCTCATGTTCTCTCCTGACGGCTGGCGTCTCCTTTTCCTGATGTTGGCTTCATTTCAGGCGAAGCTGGCCAAGAATTACGGCATGACCCGCATGGACCCCTACTGCCGACTGCGCCTGGGCTACGCGGTGTACGAGACGCCCACGGCCCACAATGGTGCCAAGAACCCTCGCTGGAATAAGGTCATCCACTGCACTGTGCCCCCGGGCGTGGACTCCTTCTATCTGGAGATCTTCGATGAGGTGAGAGGGACGCCCATGGCCACAGAGGCCACCCGTGGGTCGGAACCGGCCCCTGCGGTCCCTTTAGGCTGCCGGCTAGCTGTTAGGTGGCCCCACACCTGGCATTTTGGTGGGCACGAGACAGGGTCCTGCTTTCCTGCAAGGAGTTTGGAAAGGATAGCTCTCAGCTCCTTCTGCAGCCTCCTGTTTGGGATGCCACCAGTGACACACACAGGGCCCTCTGGGGACAGAGTGTGGACCTGTGTCCCACCAGCAGCACCGCCAGGTGGCTGCCGCTTGCCAGAGCCTGAGTTCTGAGTGAGTGTGGCTGTGTTGCTGGGTGAGAGTGTTCTTGGTGGCACAAGTCTTAGTGGCCGCTGGTAGCATCCCCTGAGTGTCCTGAACCGCGTTGGTGGTCGTGTGCTGCAGTGTTCCCGAGGGTTTCTGAGGGAGAGCGGAAGGGCAGATGGACGCCGCGAGGCTCTTGCGCAGCTCGTCTGCACCTCGTGCCTGGGGCACCACACGAGAGCCCAAGGGGGCGCAGGGCAGCCAGGCCAGCGGGTGGCACAGCCTCCGCCCCCTGCCCTGCCTTTCCCGTCCCTCCCCCTCGGTCCTCAAGGACCAGGAGTGTGTGGGAAGTGCGGGGGTGCCGCGGGCGGCAGGCAGTTCCCTCTGCTTTCCGTCTTGTGCTCACCCTGCTTTGGGGCTGGCAGCCGGGGAGGCTGGAGGATTGGGTCGGGCCTCGGGAGGAGCAGCAGCGGGTGTCCCTGAACCACGACTGGATGAGGACAGCAGCCAGGGGCTCTCGATGTCTCGGTCTTCAGGGCTGGCCCTGCTTGTCACGGTGGTTGGGGGGAAGGGAAGTCCCCAGGCCATTCACTAGCACCATCAACACCCTCACTGGCAAGGCCCTGGAAATGTCTCGGGGGTCTTGTTAATGGGGAGTTGGTGCAGGGGGGCTGTTCTGCGGACGAGCGGGAGACTGAGGGGGTCCTCGATGGCGGGGTAGCGGGAGGACGGAGCTCCTGCTTCGGGATGGGACGGGACGTGGGGTGGGGCGCAGCAGACACCTCCCCGTTGTCTCTACAGCGCGCCTTCTCCATGGACGACCGCATCGCCTGGACCCACGTCACCATCCCCGAGTCCCTGAAGCAAGAGGGCGCGGTGGAGGACAAGTGGTACTGCCTGAGCGGGAGGCAAGGCGACGACAAGGAGGGCATGATCAACCTCGTCATGTCGTACTCGGTGAGGCCACAGGGCTGGGCCTCCGGGACAGAGAGCCACGGCCTTGGGCGAGTGGCCGGGATGCTGGTCGTGTTCCTGAGATGGCCACCCTTGAGGCGGTCCCCACTGCGGGTACCCGTGTCCTCGGCCTCCCCTGTATCCCGACCTCAGGGTGGGGCTGTGTCACCTGCTGGGGCCGAGACGCAGGTGGCCGCCCTGTGCCTGCTGTTCTGGGCTCTGCGGCCAGGCGGGCTCCTCCCCACAGGGCAGTTACTGGCCGCAAAGTGGTCCGACGTCTCCTTGGGGACACATGGGGGCCTCTGCCCTCAGGCCTATAAATTGGAGGCCTGGCTGTGCTGGGGCAGCTCCCATGAGTCTGTCCTTGGGCCTGTGCAGCTCCCGGGGGGTGGGGGGTTCGGGAAGCAGGTTAGGGGATCTGGGACCCCTACCATGTGCTTTGTATCACCCAGGAGACTTTAAAGAATTACTGTTATTTTAACTTTCTACCTTAAAAAATTCCCAGCGAACGTGACAGTCGAGAGGCATGTAAGCGGTCTGTGTGTGCCGGCTGCCTGTCCAGCGGCAGCTCCGCGGGCAGGCTGCTGCCTCCCACTCCCTTTGCAGTGGGGCAGGGTCTTGCCTGCGCCGGGCTGGAGGGCAGCCAGGCGATCGCGGCGATGCTGGAACGTTCTAGAACACGTCCCGGATATGAGTGCAATCCCTCAAGAATGTTGTCATGCACCTTTAACAGACGCTTTTGTATGAACACCAAACCATGGTTACACTTAAGAAACAGACTTGCAGTTAAGCTTTTTTGAGCTGAAGTCCAAGGCTGTTGTGAATGACGAAAGTGCTGGCGTGTCTCTCACCCAGCAGACCCTGGGGTCTGCACTCGCAGGCGCCTTCTTACACCGCAAAGTACGTTCGGTCACGTTCCGGTGGCCGTGGGCCCGTGGCTCTGGCAGCACCTTGCAGCCCAGGTCACCCAGCCGGGGCACATGGGCGTGGGGGCGAGTGGCCGGGCGTCTGTGCAGGGGCCCTGCGCTCCCAGGCCCCGTGTCCAGCTTACGGTTGGGATGGTGATGGCGCGGCTGGGTGACGAGGCTTTGACGTGTGCGTGTTCTTCCGTGTGTTTCAGTTGTTGCCAGCCACCATGGTGATGCCACCCCAGCCAGTGGTGCTGATGCCGACTGTGTACCAGCAGGGCGTTGGCTACGTGCCTATCGCAGGTGGGTCCCGCCTGCGCAGGAGCAGGCTCGGCGGGGTGGGGGGACACAGCCCCGGCACAGGCGTTCGGTGTGGCTTAGAGCCGCATACACACGCTGACATTTCGGGAAGGTCTTTGGAAAAGCAGGGAGGTGGGTGTGACGTTTGAATGTTTTATGCACGTGTGGAAAGCAGAGTTTGTGCTTTCTCCGATTGTTGGCACACACAAGGCGAGCTGAAATTTTCGGAGCTGTAGAAGTGATTTCTGAGCGTCGGTCACTGGAGTGTGAGCTCTGCGCTGGAAGACCCTGCTCCTGTCAGGCAGAGCAAACCGCTGCTTCGTCGGTCCCGCGTGTGCGTCTGCCTGTCTGAGCTGGCAGTGTGTGCTCGCTGCCCAGCGGGAAGTGGCTTTTAATGCCATTGCATTTTCCGACCACGTGGCGGCTCCAGCTGACCCCCACTGTGGCTGTGGCAGCAGCTGGTGCTCCCCTGGCCCCACCACAAATGGCCATGGCAGCCACGGTGGTGGGCCATGCGTTGACCAGCAGGCCCTGGGAGAAGAGACACCTGGGCTGAGCCTGTGCTCACCCAGGTCCTGCCTGAGACGGGCCTCTGCCTGGGTCCTGGAGCCTGGCGGGTGGGGCAGGAACAGGCGCAACAGGGGTTCCTACAGGCTGTGGGGTTGGGGCCGGATGGATCAGCCAGGCAGGGTGCAGTGTGGGGTGCTGGAATCTGGTCCAGCCAGAGTAGAGAGGCCCTGTCAACACCCTATCAATTCAGCGTCCAGCGGCAATGCGGAAGGGACACCTCTGGAGGCAGAACCTCGCCCTAGATCCACTGTGACGGGACTGGAACCCAGCCCAGACGGAGGGAAGGTGGGCTTGGCGAGCTCTGTGCCGTCCGCCACACTCGAGACGTCCTGCCTGTGAGGACGCGGCCGTGAGGACGAGCAGCCTCCGTTCTTCAGGGGACAGCACGGACTCGCGAGCATCTGCGGTTGCACGGTGGCCTCTGTGGAGTCCGGAGTCGGTTAGCAACCAGGACCTGGCAGAGACCAGTGCGTGTAACCCACCGTTGGGGAAAGACTAGTTAATAGAAAGTGACTCAGAATGACTGAGAAGCGTGAAAGCAGCTGTGACATGTTCAAAGAGTCAAAGGAGGCATCTGACCAAACGCAAAGGAAGTGTTTCCATCGTGGCAGAGAAATGGAAACTGTTAAAAACCAAGGGGACTTTCCTGAGCTGTGACGCGCGGTGACGGGCTGTGCCCGCTCCGTGAAGCTGCCCTGCAGTGCAGGGGTCCTTCCCACGGAGGGCCTCTGAGGTCGTCCTCAGCACTGCCATCCTGGGATCCTAGCAGCGCCCTTCTGCCGTGCATTCCATGGCGTCTGTGTGAGGTTTTGTGTCTGGTGACCTCGCGCTGGAGGCCTGAGGCAGCCACGGCGAGCGCCAAGGGTCGTTGGTGTCCCGGAGCTCTGCTGCACAGACGAAGCTGGAGACGGGAGACAGTCCCCGCAGCCCCTGAGGCCGGAGTCCAGGTGGAGCTGCCGCAGGGCCACACCTGGAAGGCTCTAGGGGAGGGTTCTGCCTCGTCTGCAGCGCTGGGCCCGGCCATCCCGGCCGGTGGACGTAGGGCTCTGGCTCTGCCCGCAGACATGGCCACCTGCATCCTGCACCTGCTCTCCCATGTGTGTGGCGGCCCCTCCTAGGAGGACATGGTCAGCGGACGGAAGGCTCACCCTGCTCCGTCACGGCCTCATCTTGACTCAGCTCCATCTGCAGAGACCGTGTTTCCAAATAAGGTCTCCCGTGCGCACTGGGTTAGGACGTGGCACCTTACTGGGGACATGGCTCCGTCCACCACGGGCACCTACGCCAGGTGGAAAGTCAGCTTTCAAATCAGAAAACTCATGGACCTGTTTATCTTTTTCTGCTGTCTCTTTCACTCTGTACGTGCCCGTTTATTTTAGAAAAGGCTGGATGAGACTTTGAAATACCCTTTGATGTCCATTTTTAAGTTTTGAAACAGTCTCATAGAAAAGTTGCAAAGGAGATAAAAATGTTTTGCTGGGGTCTTTGGGGATGCTGCCCACCGGACGCCCCCTGTGCCCCATATTGGAGCACGCACCTCCCGCGAGACAGGACACCCCTGCCTGGGACAGTCGTCCGGATCTGCACGACGTTGGGGCCGTGGAACCGTTGGCTGCGCAGACCCCTCTAGGTGTCGTCGGGCTGTAGCCTCCAGGTCCCTCCAGGTCCTCAGTGGCCGTGTCCCCTCGGCCTGGAGCAGGCCCCGCCCCACTCTGGGGAGCACTCGGGCCGGGGATCTGGCAGGGCCCCGCCGTCCACCCCAGGCTGGTGGTGTCCCTTGTCCACCCCCAAGCAGGCTCCGTCCCGCTTCTCTGCGGGGAAGCGCTGCTCTTCTTGTACCTTGCAACTAATGGGCGTTGTGTGCAGGAGACACCTCGAGACCCCACAGATGTCCTGCTTCCTGCCAGACCCCTCTGGCAGTGCGGACTCTCGATTTCCTGTTTTATTCCACAGGTGGTCATCTGTTCTAATGTTTGTTTTGTCACTCAAATTACCCAGGATTCGGCCAGGGGGAGCCCTTCTGGCACCATGGGAGCCCTGGGCCCACCTGTGGTCTCCTGGCTCGACCCTGGAACTAGCCGTTTCTTCCAGGAAACAGGGCCCCGTTAGTAGAGAATTGCTTAGTTATCTGAGCAGTGTTTGTTCTGAGAGTTAGTGAAGCACCCACTTCACTGAAAGTCGGTGGCCTGATTTCCCCTCGGACACAGCTCCCGGGTGTTTGCAGTGGCAGCACCGCCCTTCCCAAAGCACGCTGCAGCCGCGCCAGGGAGGGTGTGGTCTGCAGGGAACGCATGGAGCCTGGCCGCCGCGGTTGGCCCCCATCAGGGAAGTCGGCGGTCGACTGAGAGTGGTGGCCTTGAACCAGAGTTTACTTCTCTCAAAAGCTGAATCTCAAAGCGCAGGTTTCCTAGAGCAGCCTTGTTCTGCACCTGCCTTCTTAAAAATACAGCGCTTAATTTTCTGAGTCACGTCATGTCACGTTTTGTGTTTCAAGGTGTGGAGCTCTGAGCTTACGCTTCCTCCGCCGCACGCAGCCGGCTCCATGACGCGGTGGGGCATGGCCGCGGCGTGCGTGGGAACAGGCTATTGGCGAGAGCTGGCGATGTCGTCCTGCAGGGGAGGGGAGGGGGGCCCGGCCCCTGGTGGGCAGTGTCCGCTCGCCTGCTGCCTGCTGGGCATGGCCCGGCGGCGCAGGGGCTCGGGGCTCGCTGTGTGTGCTTGGTGGGCGTAGTCCCCGAGCCCGCCCCAGCGTCTGCGCCATTGTTCCGGCTTGACACACTGAAGGCTGAGGGCCGCGAGCTGGCTGTGCCCTCAGAACTGCCCTCCTTGCTGAGTTGGAAACCAGAGTCCCCGCCCGGCCGCTGGGCGAGCGTGTGGCCTGACGCGCTCCAGGGCGTCTCCAGGTTCCCTCTGCTTCTCCCGGAAGTGCAGAAAGATGGAGTGTGGCCGCACGGCGAGATGAGGTTAGGATGGAAAACACCAGCCGGTGCTGAAGCTGCTGCGCCATGAACTGTGGCCTGGAGTTAGAGGGTGAGTTAGGGCTTTTTAAAATAGAGGGTTATTTTGATGACTAAAGTAACTACATTTTAGCAGATTTCAGATAATTAGTCAATAGGCGTCGTAAGGTTATAGCAGGTTTTTTAACCTTGACTTAAAGAAGCGTCTGAGCACGAAGCATCTAAAGGGTGTGACTCCACGAGGCCGTTGCCCTGTGCTGGGAGCTGCGGAGGGAAAGGCGGAGGCCATTCTGGCGAAGGTCAGGTGCCGCTGGCTTCCTGAGCGTTGTCCGCGGGCAGAGGATGGGCCTGGGTTGCAGCCACCGCCAGGCCGGTTTGCGTTGGTTGCCCCCACTGTGGCCGTCCTGGAGGAGGCTGTGAGCCTCGGAGGGAGCAGTGCTGTGCTCGCGGGTCCCACGGAAGAGCCACGCGTCCCACTTGTGTGCCTGTGCGTGTCAGGTGTGGGGGGCGGCGAGTCTGCCCTGGGGGAGCCTCGGCAGGCCCTCCTGGGCGTTGAGGACGTTTTCTGAGGCTGGGTTGGCACCTGTGCGCCAGCGTCACAATAGCGTAAGGTAGCGTAAGGCGCGACGATGCAAGGGCCCGCCGCCTGCCGTCCATCCTGGGGGAAGAGTCGCCCTGTCCGGTTTTCGTGACCCTCTGAGTTGCTGCTCTGCTTCCTGTTGGCAGTGTGAGGGAGCCGACGGGAGGGCGTGGATCCCACGGCCCGAGCCTGGCCCTGCGAGATGCCCGGCGTGCGTGTGCTCGCTGGCGTCCAGTAGCCGCCGTGGCCGAGCGTCAGTGTCTCCGTCTGTTCCCTCGGCGCTGTCAGGACAGGGAGGACGGCAGAGCACGTCGAGTGGTGGCGCCTTCCACGCGTGGCCAGCAAGTTCTCGGTAGCCCAGCCACGTGCCCACGCATGTTTTCACGTGCAGTGGGCTCGCAGCAAACAGGAATTTGAGAATGAATGGCCCGCGCTATGTGAAATACGTAAATGGCTCGATTTAAATGAGAATTGCATTTTTATCAGTTTCCCACACACACTTAGAATTCTCTCATCTTTGCTGTTACGTGTGTATTAATCCACCAATTTGAAAGTTTCGCAACATAAGAATTACGCAGGCTGCTTCTCTTCCACACGCTCTGTCGCGGGGGAAGCTGTAAGGAGCCGCCGCGCGGCAAAACGCCTCTGAGCTGGGCGCGACCCGCCACCTGCGCTCCAGGCTTCACCTCTTGACGCAGGGGAGCCTCGGACGCCCTGGGCTGTCCGTCCCATGCCAGCTGTGGCCTGTGTGGCGGCTGGTCCCGTGCTGGCCCAGGTGCTGCGCCTGCTCTGGTGCCGTGGCCTTAATGGACGGGCTCCTCGGGATGGCCAGTCACGCACTTTAGTTTCCTGGGTGACGTTCTGTCTGAGTTGAGAACCTGAGTGTGGCGACGTGTGCCCACCACAGGTCCCCGCGGCACGAGTGTTCCCGCTGTGTGTCCTGCCGCGGGAGGGACAGTGGCTCCTCTGTGTGTGGCATGGCTGCCTGCCGCCCCTCCCAGGGCCACCACGGCAGGTGTCTGGGCTCTTGCTCTGCCCGAGTCCCCGGGGACTTTGGGGTCCACCAAGGCCCCAGAGCTCCTTGTCCTGTGTTCCCAAAAGTGTCCTCAGCCAGCCACACTCAGCCCCCAGGGGACATGTCCGCATTCGGGTACGGGGTGGGCTGGACGTGGGCCAGGAGCGCTGGGCCCCTCGGGTGCTGCTGTCGGCTCTGTGGGGTGCGCTTGGCTCCTCACAGGCAGCTTTCGCCGCACGGCGCGTCGTCAGCGCTGATTTTGCAGGATCCCCGTCCCCTCCCCCTTGGGCAGGTGGACGCTGCAGAGGGCCACCCTGGGGTTGCGGGTTGGCAGGGGCTGGAGTCTGTCCTAACGATGCCACAGCAGTGGGAGGAGCGGCGCCCACAGGCACAGGGACGTCCCAAGCTCCTGTCCCCATGCCGCCAGGGGCCTGCCGGTGTGTGCGGCCACCGTGTCCATCCCACCGGGCGCCGAGGGTCACTGTGGGACGGGCCACTGCCTCACCTGCACCCTCGTGAGAGGGAAGAAGGGCATGTGGGGCAGCGTGCGTCCCTCCCTGCTGGGGCTCCGGTCCTTTCTCACGTCACCCCGCGGCTGCCCAGCCTGGGTGCCGATGCCCCACCTGTGAGGCGGGCCCGCCTGTCCCAGGGTGGCAGGGACGGCGCACATGTCGGGTGTGAAGGAAAGTGCTTGGCCCAGGAGGGGTCGGGTACGGTGCGCGTCCTGCTGGGCTGCGTGGTGAGTAGGACGTGCTGGGCCCGGCCGTGCCCTGCATCCAACTCCAGCCCATTTCAGCGCCATTCAGGGCTTTGCTGCCGATTTTGATTTAGGCCGGTGTTAAAGATAGAGTTCTACTGCCTTTACAGTGTTACAAATTGAGAAATGAAAGAAAAATTATGTCCTAAAATTATCGCTCCAGCTCTCCCGTGGGCCTGGCTGGGAAGAGTGTGCTTTTGAAGGTGAAAGAGTGAATGACTTGTCAGCCTCTTGTGACCTGTCGGAGGCGTCAAGGCAGGACTCTGTGATGTGTGAGTCCTCGGCCTGGAGAGTGAGAGTCGGGAGGGAAGTGCGCTTTCGTGCGCGGAGTGCGTCGCTGAGGGCGGCGGCACCGCCCGCCCGTTCTACCCGCGCGCCGGGGGTGGGTTCCAGGCCCCAACTCTCACCATGTCCTGCAGTTTGGTGTTTTGGGGGAACTGAGGTGGCGTCTCCTGTGAGGCGCCAGTAGCAGGCGCTGCCTTTTCCAAGACTCCCGCATATTCACCAGACTCGATCTTCTGCTTCCAGGGATGCCCGCCGTGTGCAGCCCCGGCATGGTGCCCGTGGCGGTGCCCCCGCCAGCTGTTAGCGCCCAGCCCCGCTGCAGCGAGGAGGACCTGAAGGCCATCCAGGACATGTTCTCCAACATGGACAGGGACGTGATCCGGTCCGTGCTGGAAGCCCAGAGGGGGGACAGGGATGCCGCCATCAACTCGCTGCTGCAGATGGGCGAAGAGTCCTAGACCTGCCGCTGCCTCGCTGCCACCGGCACTTCGGACCTGCCCACCCAGGGGTTCCCCAGGGAACGCCATCCCAAGATTCCTGTGAAAGAGCCCCCATAGCCCCCTGGACCTGTGTCACCCATCCACGCCTGCTCTGGGACGCATGTGGGTTCGGTCCCGGCAGCCCGCTCACCCTGGGTCCTGGGTGCGGGTGCCCCTCCTGCTCTGGTGTTGGGAAGGGCAGGGCCGTTGCGCTTGGCACAGACTCACTTTCCTGTTGCTTGGCGCCGGGTCTCCCCTTCTCCCGCTGTTCTGGGAAACGTTCTTGTTGTAGGACGCGGCTGCCTTGCCAGGGTGTAGAGATTGCCGAGCCCCCTTCTGATCACATTAACGGCATGTAGTTATTTGACTTAATTGAGACACACCTGTTAATTTAAGGCACACACATCCATTTACGCTGACTTGGAGTTATTTTTAGAACTGCCAAGCTGAAACTCATGTCCTTCCCTGGATGCTATTTACCTGGGCCCCGCCTGTGTCTGGTCCGGGCAAGCTGAGCGGGGGCAGCCTCCTGCCAGCAGCTGTAGGACCCGCCTCTCCCCAGCTTGCCTCGCCCGTCCGCCAGCCCTGCGAGTGCAGGACGTGTCCAGAGACGGCACTGGAGGCCGGGACGTGCTCACTCGGCCGTCTCCCCTGCCGAGTTCCTGCTGGCCCCGGGGTGTCCTGTCAAGGGGATGTCGCAAGAGTCTCTTGCAGCAGAGCTGAGGTTCGGGTGGCAGGTCGCAGACGCAGCCTGCTGCGTGTTTACTGAAGGGCTGGGCTCTGCTGCTGACGGCCGCGTAGGCGACCGGCACCGTGGCTCTGTCTGGGAGGAGTGGAGATGTGGTGAATGTGAGCATGCTGAGACCTTCAGGGGCTGGAGGTGCCCTGCCCCTGGCCACCCCGTCAGCACGCGTGGCGTCCTGGGTTGCAGGACAGAGTGGGTGACGCCTAGTTGTGAAAATCAGAAATTTGAGAAATTTCTCAAAAACGATGAATGCACTTTAAATAATACGCCATTGAAATCCGTGTGCATTGTTTGTGTCTGCGATGTCTGTGGTCTGCATTGAACTGCAGTTGCTGGTGTTCCTCTCCCGTGTCTGCTCTGGCCTGCAGGCGTCAGCTCTGCTGCACAGTCGAGACGGCAGACGCTGTCCTGCGGGGTTCCGCGAAGGACGCAGAATGAGGAAGTTGGCACTTGAGGGTCAGTCTTTTCTCCCAAATTAGAGGTTAAGTTTTAGTGTCAGAAAATACTGCACTGTGCCCCCTGGTGGGGGTGCTTTTTGTCAAATACATTGTTGATAAGTATTTATTTTTGTAGACCTGCAGAAGGGCCTGGTGGTTCTGGGGGTTTGGTGGCACCGGGTGCTGTTCTTCAGTTGTGGGGCCGTGAGGGCCCTGCTGTCATGGCGAGAAAGGACGGCTGCGTCAGGTTGGCAGACCTGGGCCACGCGCCTGGACCCAGCCGATCGCCAGAGCCGCCCCCTCGGCCTTGGGCTTGTGCTTGTGTGGTGGCTGCTGCTCAGGCCGCATGGAAGGTGTTGGGCAGGACTGTGACTTTCTAGGGTATTTGTTCAGTGATGTTGACGGGCCTGCCAGGGATGGAACCCGAGCCTGCGCTGGGGGCGTCGGCGCCAGTTCCCAGGTGTGGCCGCCACACCGGTTTCTGCCTTAATGTTGCCTGAGGCCTCCAGGCCGCCCCACCCGCGCCTGCGTCTCCCGAGGAGCAGCACGCTCCTGGCTCCCTCGCTGCCAGCCCCACGGGGACCCCCAGGGAGGGAGCACGGGGGCAGGCGCTGGTTCTCGGGAGAGCGATGGTTTCAAGGTGACTCCACACTTACTGCCATTTCTTATTTTTCTTTTTCGTGAACATTTTATCTTTTTAGCAGAGCAAAGAAAGATCACATTTATAAGGCCTTTGGTTAGATGAGATTCCTCTTTCTTTCATTTTATGCCGTTTTCCTGTTTCGAGGTTTATTACCTGAAGCAGCTTGTTCAGGACGACGGGAAAGGGCGGTTCCTCCCCAGCACCCGTGCAGACCCTCCTGAGTGACAGCGCCGTCCTGCCTCCGCCCCGCCGGCGCCTGCACACTCGGGAGAGGCTCGCTCGCCAGCCAGAAAGCGGAGGCCGCGGCTGGTCTGGGGCCTGAACTTAGACAGGCCCTGGGTGTCCGGGGGCCGCTCCCGCTCCCGGGTTTGAAGGCGCAGGTGGTCAGTGGCAGCAGCGTGGCCGGGCCAGCTCTGTGCCTTGGGCCTGGCTGTGTTTCCTTCTGCTTGAGCGGGGCTGGTTGGTGGGAGTCAGAGCCCGGCACGCACCTGTGGTCTGAGGGAGCCCCGGTGACGCCAGAGCAAAGGGGCGGGTCCCTCCCCTGGCCTCATCATGGCACCTGGAGGCACCACCCCTCCCCCCACAGGCACCGTGGGTGGCGGCTGCACCTTGCTCCTCTCGGGCGTTGGCGGGAACCATGCTCAGAACTTTGCGTTTCTGGTTATTTTATTGGGGTCCAGTGTCCAGAGTTTTTCCTTGATTGTAAAATATATTTTTACTTTTTAGGTTTCTGATTTAATAAATGATCCATATAAAAATAGAGAAATAAAGTCTGTGAAGGGGAAGTTCACCATGTGTGTTCCTGAGTGTTTTTGGCTGGACTCCCGTCAAGGGGTGGGGGCGACGGACCAGTCAGGCTGCGGTTCCGCGGTGACAGGCCCGTCAAGGGCCGAGGAAGGGTCAGGTGGGACCCAGCAGGCAGAATCGGAGCACGAACCTGGAGTGTTTATGCCGAGCTCAGAACAGCTGGTTTTCCAGTGTAGGTGGTGGAAGGGCCGTGTCCATTGCTTCCCGTTTCCAGGCTGCTGGCCCCTGGGGGTGAACGAGAGCATGGGCCCCCACGTTCCTCCTTCCACGAGGGCCGGCGGGAGCTGTGAAGCCCCTGGGGACGGGCTTCTGCGTGGGGACACGCTGGCCTCCGAGTCCCTGCTCACGCCCCAGGCCCAGCCGTGGTGTCAGTGGACGCGGGGCGTTTCCTCTCTGTAGCGTCCAGTCGTGCGCTGCTGCCGTGGCCTCGGCCTTGCACCGCCCTCCCTGCCCGGCCCTGGGGGCGGCCGCACCGTGTCTGCTCCTGCCACGTCCTGAGTGGTGGTTCCGCCAGTGCGTCCACTGCACGGTCACCTTGCAGCCACGAGCTCTGCGAGTCTGGGTATTTTTTGCCCTGAAGAGCTGGTAAAAGTCAAGCCTGTGAGTACGGGACACAAGGCCAAGGGGCAAGGACACGTCTAGGAAACTCTGACGAAACACCAGAGATGCCGGGAGGAACATGGACACTCCTCTCTAAACGCAGAGCCCAGCTCGTGGGAACCTGAGGGACGTCCCCGGGGTGGGGTGGGCATGGCAGGCCCATCTTCGACTGGGGCTGAGGGTCTGTGCTCCACTCCGCGGTCCCCAGGACGTGGCTCCGTGGCAGCACCTGAGTGGCTGCCCCGGGGTTTGTGGCACGAGCAGAGAGAGCCAGAGTCACGGTGTCCGTCTGCTGCCACTGGACATGGGGCTGGGCCCAAGAGTGGGACCCTCCAGCTGGGATGCTGGGGATGGCCCCTGCTGGCAGTGCGATGGGAAGGTGCCATGCCCACGCCCCCCACGCTGCGTGTGTCCCAGGAGTCCTCGAGGGGAGGGATCGTGAAGTTGTCCAAAGCAGCCACGGAGGGAACGCACCGTTGACTCAGGCCTCGCACAGAAGCCACCGAATGTACACTTGGTGATGGACGTTCGCAGGCGCCGGGCTCCAGGGTCAAGACGACCAGGACATCTCCGTGAACAGCCGGCAGGCGTTCCCCTGCTTTGGAAGCAAGATAAAGCACAGTGTAGGCGCTGAACACCCGCTCCTGAGGTGAAGCTGCCGCCCTCGGAATCAGCATCTCAGTGGCCCGTGGATGGGTGGGGTGAGACGAAGGTGCGGCTGCAGGAATCTGCCCGAGACCAAGGGCACGCCGGCGGGTTCCAGAGAACGGGGTGAGGGAGGCAGAGCACGGTGCTGCATCCCCACATCCGGGAATGGCAGTGAACCCCGGGAATATAGAACTGTGAGCTGCGTAAAACCAGTGATGTTTAATGCGGGGTGACGTAATCTTAAAACTGGGACTGCAGTGAGGTGGACGCTGGGGCCAGTGACGGGAGACAAACTCCGTCGTAGCCGCAGCCGCGGGTGCGGCAGGACCCAGGGAGGAGGACCCAGGGAGGAAGGCCCATAGTCGGGCCGGACGGCTGGTGCAGCGCCGGCCTGTCTGGGGGCCAGACGGGGACGGAGCGAGGCTGCCATGGGGCCACCAGGCTGCGTCCTCTGTGCTCCGAGGGTGGCTCGGCCACCCGGTCCCAGGTGCAGTGCTGATTTGTTACCTGGGGGCTCGGCGGCTCCCAGCTGGCCTTGCCCACTGCAGAGACTCATGGGCCAGTCCCCCGCTGCCGTGTGTCCAGAACCGAGGGACGGGCTGAGGCCAGGATGGGCTAGAACGGCGGCCCCTGGCCCTGCAGGGCCACCCGGTGGGGCTGTGGGGCCCGTCTCAGCGATGGCTTGTTCTGTCACCCTCTGAGGACTGCGTCCGGTGTGTGTCGGGGTAGGTGACTGCACACCCTCTGCGCAGACCCCGTGGTGTTGGGGCCCTATCTTCAGGAAGCCCGCGCCCCCCTGAGCGGGTGGTTCTGCTCTGAGATCTGCCTCGGGTCTGGGGGGGGGGCGGTGAGGGACAGCCTCAACCTCCCGTGTCCGTTCTTGCTCAGTGTGCGTCCTTGCCAGCCGCCCTAGGCGTCACCTCGACGCCTGCCCACCAGGCCCCAGCTGCCAGTCTGAGCTGGCTCCTGTGGTGTCCCGACCCCATGACGTCTGCGTCTTCCATCCTCAGCCTGGCCCTGCAGAGCACAGCCGTGCTGAGACGCAAGACACAGGTGCCCCGTCGAGTGCAGCCAGCCCATGGACCACCCCCGCCGTCCCCAAGGCGAGCCCCAGGGTCTCCGCGTGCTGCGGACCACCGTGTTCCCAGCTTCTGAGAGCCGGCCTGGCGGCAGGTCAGGCGCACTTGGCCCGTGTTGGCGAACTGCCGTGTACCCAGCCTGCGTCCGCCCCCCTCCCTGCATGGCCAGGGCCGGCTCAGAGCCCCTCCCGGTTGTGCTCACGAGCGGCCCCTCCTGCGTCAGCCCTGGGGAGTCTCAGCCAGTACCGGCCCTGCGATGAGTCTCGGCCAGGCAGGGACTACTCCCAGCAACAGCCGGCAGCGGCCACGGGGTCCCAGGGTCTCTGAAGGACATGCCCGCTGCAGCCCCAGCCTGGCCTCGGTGCTCCGCCTGCTCTGGCCTGCACGCTGGGTTGGGTCCTGGGCCCTGTGGCCGTCTGTCCCCTGGCTGCAGGTGGCGGGGACTTTGAACCCGCCAGGGAGGCCCCTGGTGTCCACACCAGGCCGGCAGCAGAGCCTGCAGGCCACAGCGCTGGTTTTCCTCTCCCACTCGGCATCTCCCGGCCCTGCTGGGTGCCAGAGTGTGTCACCTTCACTCCAGCTCACCGCAGGGCTGGCCAGCGCGGGAAGAGCCCCGAGGCCTCTCCCAGGGGCAGTGGTGACCACAGGGTGCCCCGCAGGGTGCAGACGCTCTTGGGGGCAGGCGCGGAGGAGCCTCAGGGTGCGGGCGGAGCTGGTGGGAGGCCTGCGCCTCTGGGGCCTCAAGTCTCCTGGGAGGGACGCCCTTCCCCTCCCACCAAACACAGCCGAAAGGGAGGATAACACACATCTAAGAATTCTTCCTGAACTTTTCCAAAAGAGAATGAAGAAAAGTGGAGTGTGGGGGGAGGGCCATAGCGGCCCGAGCCCCGTCCGGGAGCCCCTGGGGGACGGGGCGGGGCGCTGGCCAGGCCCAGGGTCGCGGTGGACGTCATGCTAGTGTGTCAGCTGTGCTCGGTGACAGTGCAGTCCCACAGCCCAGCAAGCCCTCGTTTTGTGGCGGTTTTTGTAAAGATCGGTGAGTTGACGCCAGCCAACCAAGCAGAGTCAAGACACTGTAGAAGCAGCGTGACACACCCAGACCGCGGCAGGACGCCCAGACGGCCGGTGGGGCCGGGTGGACTCTGCATCGTGTCGTGCCGGCAAAGCCACCAGGCCCGTGAGACACGGCGCCGTCCGACCCCAACCTCTTGCCGCTTCCTGACCCCGGTTCTGGTGGACGCAGAGTGGAAAGGCAGAGCCAAAACCGCAGAGCTGCCGGGAAATGGCGCGAAGACAGGGTTTTCTCAGGTCAGACCTGGTGCTCTGGCTGTGGGGTTGCCCGTGCACCCCGGACCTCCGTGCGGCCCGCGGGTTTCCGCGAGGCACGTTTCTCACGTGGACACGATGTGTCCGGGCTTCCCTGCCGCTCGCCGCCGGGAGCCGCTGCTGGTCCCTTTCCTCCCGCCTGGGGCCGAGCTCTGCAGCGAGTGGCCCGCATGGGTCTGGGCAGGGCCCCGTGTGGACAGCGCTCTCGCCACTCGCGCTGGAGCGTCAGCTTGGCGGGGCGTGGGCCTGTGTCCGGCCGCCCCTCTTCCTCCGTCCGCCGTGTCTTTCCGGCAGTTTCTCGACATTCCCACTCCCTCCACGCTCCTGGACCGGGTTTCCTCCCTCTCCACGTCTCGCCCCTGCCGGGAGCGTCGATCGCTGGCTGGGGCCATGGTTCTGAGGACACTGCCCGCCGCCACGCCAGTCCTCCTGCTGGCGCTTTGGGAAGATGCGCGGTTTCTGGATCTGTCTCCACGTCCTCAAATCCTGAACACCTCCTGTCACGCCCGCTGACGGGCCCGGCCGTCGCCCGCTGCCTGTCCTGAGCTGCTGCGCGCGGCGCTGGCGCCTCCCAAGTGTCTCCCGCTCGGGGACTCTGTCCGTTTGACAGACTCACCTTCTTGTTTCCAGTTGCTGCTGTTCTGGTTTCTTCCATCCGTGTCTTGGTTCTGTTTCTGTGGGGGAGACAGGCCCACTGCCCCCTGGAAACCAGAGATCCCTTTTAAAAAACACTGAAAGTCTAAGTAACATTGTTTTGTTTTTATTCTTTGTGTTTGTTTTTATAGTTGCCTTCTCTGGGGACTCGAGTCTCACTGCCTGGGCTTTGGCCCAGCTTTGTCCCTGGCTAAAGCGACTCTTCCTCCCTTTGTGCCTCAGTTTCCCCATCTGTAAAGTGAGGAATAATAGCGCACACTGCACGGAAGCCCCACGTGATGGGTCTAAGGAGACGTCACTGGCTCGCATGTGGATGGGGAGTGGCCTGGCCACGGCCACGTAGGGTCAGCTCACAGGACATGACCTCCAGTGGCAGCTTCCCTGCCCTGCTGCCCGGCGTAGCCGTCTGCAACCTCATCAGCACCCAGCGTCGCCGGCCCAGTCCTGGGGTGGCCTCCCCTGCCAGACCTTGGCCAGGCAGGTGGGCAAGGTTGGAGCCCTGGTGGTGTCCAGAGAGAGCCCAGGCCCTCCTTGCCGGGCCAGCCGGGGGTGCAGGGGAAGTCGGGTCACCGTGCCCCCACCAGAGGCATCCTGGGCCAGTGTGGGTGTCGCCTTTGCCGCCCTGGGGCACAGGCCCCCATGCCCACCTTCCACGCAGCCGGCCCAAAGCCAGGGCCAGCTGCACCCGCCCCTGCGGCTCCTCCAAGCCCCTGCTGGGCTTGGGTGTTCTCTGCTCTGGACAGAGCCGCGGCGAGGAAGGGCAGAGACCCCTGCCTTGGGGCGGAGGCAGGAAAGGCCAGATGCAAGTTCCTCTGTGACAAGTGCCCCGAAGAAAATACACCAGGGAAGGTGTGACAGGATGCCCCTCAGGGACCCGCCCGCGTGCGCTGCCCCGCTGCCTGTCCCTGGGCCGCCCACATGGCCCACCAGCTCCTCGGTCCTCCTGCACAGCCCCTGTGTCCACGTGACGGCCAGGCAACTTCTGGGTCCTGGGCTGAGCCTGGTCTCTGGCCGCTGCACCCTGAGCCCAAGACCGGCCCTGGGTGCCTGCGGACACTGAGCGCTCCTCACCCCCATGCCATCCCTCCCCGTGGCTCTCTGGCCCCTCGCTGCCTGCCGGGCCCAGCGCCATCCTTGGGATGTCGCGCGGCCTGTGGAGCCAACAGAGGGGCGGGAGGGGTGGGAGAGCTGGGACGCGGCGGGCAGGAAGGACGTCAGGACAGGAGACGTACACAATGCTCAGAGTTTATTAGCAAAACCGGGGCTGGGTGAACAGAGGGGTGTTTGGGTGCTGAGCCCTCTCTGACCCGGCCACCATGACCTCAGCCCTGGGATCGCCGCAGCAGGCGTGGGCAGGTGGCCACCTGGCCTGGTGCAGCTCCCTGGTGGCGGCCGGCCTTGCCTGGACTGGCCCGTCTGCTCTCTGGCTGCTGGAGGGGCCGGCAGGGCCTTGGTGCGGCACAGGAGCCCTGCGTGGGGCCGGGGAGGGGTGGGGCCTGCGGGCAGGGCAGGTGGCCAACACAAGCCACAGGGTCTGTGAGGGCAGGGCCCATGCAGGGGCCTCTTCAGGTGGGTCCCCACTGACTGTCACCCCGGGGTGCCTGTCCCCTCCACGGGGCGGCAGAAGGTGAGCAGAGGTGGAGGGAGCCACGGTGGGGTGGGCTCCGTGGAACAAACCGCCTGAGGGTTTCCTGGTCAGTGATGCATGTCCTGGCTCCAGGTGGAGGGGGCTGGGGGCCCCTAAACTGGGAGGACAGGGGCATCTGTGTGTGTCGTGGGCAAGGGGACACAGGATGGCTCACAGTCACATTCGTCCACGTGGGTGTAGGTGTGCAGGATGGCCGTGCCGTCAGGACACCGCATGGACACGGTCTCTGCGTGGACCCGCCTCTCCTGGCAGCAGGTGCACTGGTGCTCCATGGCCTGGGCCTCCGCTGAGTACCTGCACAGGCGGGGCTGCCCTCAGGACCGGTCACTGTGGCCCTGGGGACCCCTCGGGTCTGGAGGTGGTCACCCCAGCTGTCCACAAGTGGCCTGAGGGTCGCTCTTGGAGCAAGCAGGGCTGGGATGGGGCAGTTCTGTGGGCATCAGGGTCACTTTGAGCCCTGCTCTGTCTTCCGTGGCCTGCTGTTGCTCTTCCCCCTCTTGCTGACTGCGGGAGACCCTCCCCTGGGACTGTGAGCCAGGCCTCACCCTTTCTACTGCCTCCCTGGCCAAGGGCTGCCAGCCTCCTGGCCACAGCCCAGGCCTGTGGGGGTCCACGGAAGGCTCCGATTCTGCCCACCCTCCCCAGGCAGACACTGCCCCTCAGGCCCCTGGCCACGAGTCCACAGCCAAGGTCTCTGTGGGGTGCGGGCGGCGGAGGTGCTTCCTTCCCTCCTGTAGCAGGTGGGGGTCCTCCTGGCCCAGTGCAGGGTGCAGACAGGCCCAGTGGGCGCTGTGTGGCCGGGGTGGCCACCCATGTGGGCACGCAGTCTGGGGGCAGAGTCGAGAGCCCACTCACTTGGACAGTCCGGGGCAGGAGCCCTCGCAGAAGGTGACGTTGACCACCCCCTCAGTTGCGCAGTCCCCGTGCCGCAGGACGGTGGTGTTGACGTGGACGTGACACGAGTCTGGGAGGAGGAGAGGCAGTGCAGAGCCCTGGCCCTCTACGCAGGACCAGCCCTGCCATTACCCCTGGACTGCGTGCAGGGTCTGGGGGCCGGGGCCCCTGGGCTGCCAGTGGGAGAAGTCTGGGCAGGAATCCCGGGGGGTGGGGACCAGATGGCACTGGCAGGTTGGCGTGGGAAGGTGTGCCATCACTTACCCACTTCCTCACAGGAGTAGCAGCAGCCGGTTCTCCTCAGGGTCCCCTGCAGGGCCAAAGATAGGGGATGGGGCTGGGGGTGGGGCCTCCCTGGGTGGAGCTTTTCTGGGCAGGGCCTTCTGGGGTGGGGCGGGGTCTTACATGTGGATGGGGCCTCCCTAGGTGGGGTGGGGCCTCCCTGAGTGGGGCGGGGCCTCCCCGGTGGGCGGGGCCTCCCGGCACACACCCTGCAGCTGAACACTTCCGGGCAGGGTGAGGGCCTTGGGATCAGCATGTGTTGCCCGTTCTCGACTTCGCAGCGGTACTCAGTGCAGTTGTCCACCCGGCTGTTGACCCAGGTCCCGTTGGGCTGAAATGCAAAGTGGAGGGCAGAGGCAGGGTGGGGATAACTTTGTGTGCTGAGCCCACTGGGGGTGAGGGTCTCCCAGGAAGGGGCTGAGATGCCCCACATGCCCTCCTGTTACCTGGACAGGCTGGCCGTCGGGCGTGAGGCAGGCGTGCTGCACGCACTTCCCGCAGCACTGTCCGGCCTCGCTCACGTATGCGAAGCCCTGCGGGACAGGAGGGTGGTCAGCCCCTGCAGCCTGGCCTGGCCCCCCTGCCCACCCCAGCAGCCCATTGGCCCTGAGCCGTGTCCCTGCCCAGTGGTCCCCACTCGGCCTCACCCCCGCTTCCAGTGTCTCCTCTCTGCCTCCCCCGCCTTCCTGGCCCCTGGCCCCAGCCGTTCCCTTGGCTTTGCACTCCCTCCCTCTGGGGGAAGCAAGACCCCAGCTCAAGCTGAGTAGAGAACTCCCTGGAGCCCAGCCCCAGGGCGAGCGCACCTGGGGGCAGGTGGTGTTGCAGGCATCCTCCTCACACTGCACAGTTGGGTCCTGGGGGTCCGCGGAGAGGCAGGTGCAGGTGTGACAGGGAACGACCCCTGGGAAGGTTGCGTTGACCTGCAGTGGGCGGGAGGGTGGCACCGAGGGCATGGGGGACACTAGGGCCAGGACCCCTCCCTGCAGCAGGTGTGGGGCCCACGGGCCACTTTCCTTCCCGGCAGGGGCGGGACCGGCGGGTGTGTTCTGCCCACACTCTCGCCAGGCAGCAGGGGGTGGGGGCACACGGCCCTCGGAGGAAGGTGCCCCCAGAGCCCCTCTGCTGACCCGCCCTCCTGGCAGGAACGTCCAGGTAAGGATGGGGGCTCAGAGGGACATGGGGTCCCGCACAGATGATCAGGCCCCGCCCCCGGGCGCCGTGTCCTTACCCCATAGAAGGTGTCATTGTAGGTGCACAGCTTGGGTGCTGAGAGGAAAGAGGGCTGAGCTCAGGTGGCGGCGGGGAAGAGAGGCCGTGCCCACCCCCCCGCCCCGCCAGCCCTGCCAGCCCCACTCACAGCAGAGGAAGGTGGGGCAGCACTCGCCCTCCTTCTGGGTGCGGGTGGGCACCTGCCCAGGCCCACAAGTGGGCGGGCTCTGGGTCGGGCAGGTGGTAGTGTTGCAGACTGCGGGACAGGCGGGTGCCATCAGGGCGCCTCCTGCCCCCCCACCTCCTCCCGTCTCCTGCCATGTGGGTTCCCGCGTAGACAGTGCCTCCACGTTGCAGCCAAACAGGTGTTTTCCCTGAGGGCTGCCCACGCCGTGGCCCCTCCTGCCTCCCTCCCAGCCCCCCTGTTGCCTCCCGCCGCTCCCCAGTCCCTGGGCTGTACCTGGGCAGGACAGAGGTTACAGCCTCCTCTCCAGGTGGGGAAGTGGGGCAGCTAGAGCTGCGGCATCCTAGCCGTCGGCTGCAGTCAAGCGGGGACACCCGCCTGCGTCCCTGTCCCCGCCCGCCCCCCGCCCCCCGTCCCCCGTGCCACGCAGCAGGGTCTTACCACACAGCGTCTCGGGGCAGCAGGGTTTGTCGGCCCGAGGCCTGGTCACAGCCACCAAGCCGGCCTCGTGACACTTCGGGGGGTCGGCCTGGGGCTCACACCGCTGGGGCTGGCACTGCACCGACACGGAGCCCTCGTCGCACTCGCAGTCCTGGCACTGGCTGACCCACCGCTCTCCGGGCTGGAACAGACCGAGTCAGGGTCCCCAAGGGCACAGGATGTGGTCAGCCCTGGGCACGCTGGGACCCCGCCCGGCTGCCGGCTCTGGAGCAGCACAGAGTGACGGGGCAGGAAGCCCACGCCTGCCGGGGGGCACGTCCACATTGTGGTCCTGGGCACTGACCCCCAGATGGGGGCGCCCCCTCCTTGCCTCCTGAGGGGAGGGGCGGGGCGGGGCTGGTGGGGTGGAGCTACTCACTTGTTTGGGAAGCCCGTCGGGTCCCACGCAGCCTGGAAGGAAAGGAGCAAAGGTCACTGAGGGTGCAGGGTCCAGGCAGCAGGCAGAGGCCACGGGCCGCCATGGCGTGCACTCAGCTTGGCTGCTGCTGTCCCCAGGCCCAGGCCTGTCTCCCCAGGGAGAAGGCCCCAGAGGGCTGGCAGGCGTGTGTGTCGGTGTGGCTGGGGGATAGGGTCAGCACAGTGTGTGGGGGCCCGCTGCACCATGGGCAGGTGGCGGGCGGTGGAGGGACCGCGACAGATGCACCCGAGGATGAGCCGCTGCCCTTGCGGCTTCCAGAGGCCATCGGGCTCCACGGGGCTCCAGGCCACACCATGACAGTCTTGTGCCACGGGTGGGCAGAGCGCAGCCAGGGCTGGCGTGGGCACCCCAACCAAGCAGGTGGCATGGACCCCGCTGGGGCCTTCCCAGCCCAGCCTGAGACGTGCTGGCGCAGGGTGGGCGGAGCTTACCGCACGTGTGCACACAGATGTCTTTGAGTGAGTTGAAGAGGATCTGACCCTCTGGGCAGAAGCAGCCCTCCGTCAGCCCCCCGCTCACGGCGCTCTGACTCCTGCACAGCGAGAAGAGCAGTCCGGGGGCCCCACAATGTGGGAGGCCCCCTTGCACCATTGTCCCCATGATGGGCAGGGGACCGATGGGCAGACTGGGGGACCGGGGGATGGGTGCCCCCTCTGGCATGTCTGTTAGGTAGGTGAGCAGGGTGACGGGAGTGTTTCCAGGGAGCCCTGGGGCCGGGGGGTATGAGAGATCTGATCTGGGGCTCAGAGACCGGACGTCCTCTGCTCTCCTGCCACCCCCACGCCCCTGCTTACCTGGAGTCGCAGGACGCAGGCTGCACGGGGCCGCAGGGCTTGTACACCTGGGCAGGCGGGCAGGTGAGGTCTGTGGGCACAAAGATGGGTCAGACAGGCCGGGGAGGCTGGAGCCCCGGGGCCGCCCCCGACTCACCGCACAGCCCGCCGGTGGTGTTGCGCCAGTCGCTGCACACGCCGTGGGTGCGGCAGAGTGCCGCGTAGGCCTCCAGGCTCTGGCAGGGCACCCTGGGGTGGCCCTCGCGGCAGCCGTCGCTGATGCAGGCGTTGAAGAACGGGCTGGGCGGGACGAGGCCGTGGCACTCGGCAAAGACCCTGTGGAAGGGCGGTCAGGACCAGGAGCACCGCGCCCCCCGCCAGCCAGGCCTGGGCCAGGGCAGGGCGCCCCAGGGCCTGCCGCCCCCCAGGAAGTACTCACTGGCTCAGCAGGAGCTCGCAGAGGGGCTCCGGGGGGCACTGGGTCGGCGTGGGCGTGCGGGGTGCTGGGGGCCTGGGGCTGGCGGTCGGGGGGGCGCCTGTCGGGGCCCAGCAGCCCTCCAGGCTGCTGTCGGGGACCAGCCAGGACTTGGCCATGTCCTTGCAGGTGGGGGCTGTGGTGCCATCCGGCCGGCGGCAGTCGTCCTTCTGGCTGTTGGTGCAGGTGCCTGGGGAGGGTGGGCACCGCCGGGCTGGGCTCTGAGCAGCCTCCCATGGCCCCTACTGCTCCCCCACCCTTCCCTTGTGGTCGCTCGGGATCGAGGCCTGGGGAGGCCTTGCAGGCTGGGCCGTGCCACTCACCACACTGGCCCTCTGTGTTGTTGCTGAAGCGGCCGTAGGACAGCCGGACCTGGAAGCTGTGCCCGTCAAAGGTGATGCTCACGCCGATGGCGGGAATGTCGATGCCCATGGTGCCGGCGCTCGTCAGGGATACACTCACGCCGTGCTTGGTGAAGCCCTTGCTCACCCGCACGTGGTCAAACAGGATCTGGGGGCACGCGGAAGCCTGTGACCAGGGGCAGGCCCAGGAACCCCTCACCCCAAAGCTGGGCTTTCCCTTGGGGCTGGGGCCTGCAGCCGGCTGTCTTTGGGCCCGTGGGGTGTGCTCTGCCCCTCGGGGGCTGCCGCGGGCAGAGCAGGGCCAGAGTGTCTGCAGTTGCCCTTTGCTGCCCGCAAGGTCAGGGCACAGGGAGGGCCGTCTGCCAGCCCGACTCACCAGGCTCTGCTCCTTCCCATGGACGGTGGTGGTGGTGAGGACAATCTCCATGGATTCGTAGTGGATGCTGAGGGCGCGGGGGCAGCTGGCGGCGGAGGCGGAGGCTGAGGCCCCGCAGTAGTGGTTGTGCAAGAGGATGGTGAGGTTCCCGTGGCACGGGTGGATCTCTCTCATGAGGACGTAGGTGCAGTTGTCCAGGAAGGAGTAGGGGGTGCCGTCGAAGGTCAAGTAGTGGGAGCCACCCCACCCACTGCAGGAGCCTGAGGACACGGACACATGGGAGGTGGAGGGCCCTGCAGCCACGGCCCGAGCCCTCCACTTCTGTGGTCACCCAGCATCACCACCATGACTGTCACCTTGGGGGAGCCACTCAAGCATCTTCTGTAAAACGGTTCCCAGGCATTAAATGGTACCCCACTATCCACGTCCACCCCAGAACCTGTCAGCGTGCTCTTGTTGGGAAAAAGGGTCTCTGCAGATGTGGTGAAGTGAAGGATCTTGAAACGAGATCATCCCAGATTACCGGGTGGGCCCTAAACCCATGATAAGGGTCCTCATGAGTGACGAAAGAGACACAAACACACGGGAGAAGCCACGTGGGGGCAGAGGCCGAGGTTGAGGTAATGCGGCCACAAGCCGGGGAGCGTCTGCAGCCCCAGAGCTGGGAGAGGTAGGGAGTCCTCCCGGAGCTCTGCAGGGAGCACGGCCCTGCCCGCTCTGCCTCCAGGCTTGGGCTCTGGGGCTGAGGGACTCTGTGTCCACTGTCTGAAGCCGCCCAGTCTGTGGCCATCTGTGGCAGTAGTCCCAGGACATCGACACGGCAGGGCAGTGACAGCCCCACCTCCTCTTAGCAGTGCATCTTGCTCAGTAATGGGCCGTCATTAGGACCCCAGGAAACAGCACTTCTGAGCTTCCCACGACCATCCTGCACATCCCCTGGCCTAAGAACCCCTGGCTGGTTCGCTTCACGCTGCAGCCTGGCGCGGATGCGCTCGGCAGGCTGGCCTCAGGCTCCCCTCCAGCCAGAGTGCTCGCAGCAGCCTGCACGTCAGCAGAACCCCAGTGGGCCCCCAGGCTCCCACGGCTGGCCTGTCTTCTGAAGTGACAAGCTACAGATCTCCTGAACACCCAGCCACACCCCACTCTGCCAGCCTGGCTAACACCACGTGTGTCCCGCGTGGGGAGTCACACCCAGTGTGTGCTCACACTCGCACTCGTAGTGGAAGTCGCAGGGCCGGCTCTGGTTCCGCACTTTGAGGGGCTGCTGTCCGTTCACACAGGTGATGTTGGCTACCGGCTTGGGTGGGAGCAGGACGACTTGGTTGTCACCCTCGCACCTGGCCACTGTGCAGTTCTCCAGGGTCCAGGACTCATTCACCTGGGCAGGGAATACACACGGTGCTCCTTTGGGCTAACTTCGTGGACCCTCCCCAGCCACCCCCCACTGCCTGCAGCCCCAGGTCCTCCATGGCCACGAGAACCTGCCTGTGGAGGGTCACTGAGGCAGGCCCAAGGACCTAGGCCGGGCTGTGCCCCTCTCAGACTAAGACACCATGCACACAACAGGGAGAGGCAGAGGGGGAAAGTGGGGCCCACCTGTCGGGGAGGGATGGCGTTATCACAGCCAGGGGTTGGGGAGGTGGGGGGCAGGGGAGAGGAGGATGCCGGTGGTGGGGAGGTAGGGCAGTGCCCCTGGAAACGTTCGATGTCACAGTGCTGGGTACAGACTGCATAGAACTGGCAGCCGGCTCTGTCAGTCTTATTGTAGATGACGTCCCCTGTGAAGGAGAAAACCATAGAAGAGGCAGCCATACCCAGTGACCAGCCAGTCAGAGCTTGGGGACAGCACAGGCAAAGCTTGGGGCAGGAGGGAGGAGGTGTCGCAGGCAGGCCCCGAGAGAGGGTGGGGACTGAGTGTGGCTGTGGAAGGAGAGCCATAAGCTCCAAGGCAGACCCAGTTGACGTGGCACCTGGGGAAGGGCCACGGGGACCCACAGACTTACCAGGGGAGAACAGCTGTCCAAATGCCTGGCAGAAGCAGGGCGTCTGGGAGGAGGGGGAGCTGGGGAAGCTGGTGGGCCTGAGGGTGGTGAGGACCAAAGTGGACCTGGTGGACATGCTGGTGGTTGGCAGGCTTCCTGGTGTAAACACAGTGGTGCGAGTGGTCCCGGGGGCAGAGGAGGGGGTTGCTGTTGAGCTGGTAGCCGTGGGAGTGCTGGCACAGTGGCTGTAGTCATCACAGCACAGCAGGCGCACGTGGAAGTTGTAGCAGTATTGCAGGGGCCCGACCTGGTTGTGGTTCCTGCACACCAGCCCGAAACGCACATCGCACAGGACCACCTGCCCCACCGCCTCCAAAGGCTGGTCTGGCTCTTTCTCGGAGCGGCACTGGATGCCCTGGGGGTGCTCACAGAAGACGTGGCCAGCTGAGCGGATGACCGCATAGGTCTCAAAGTCCCCACCATCGGGGCCAGGGATGGGGTAGTCCTCATCAAACCAGTCTGTCCAGGCGCACCGAGGCACACAGCCTGTGCTGGGAGAGGGACGGCTGGAGGGGAGGGTGGTCCCAATGGTGGGTCCGGTGCTGGAGGTCAGCAGGGAGGCCGTGGTGTGTGGGGTGCTGGTCAAGGCTGGCCTGCTGGATGTGGTCAGGGTCCCAGAAGTGGGCTGCCCCGTGGTGTGGAAGGGGCTGGTGGTGGAGGCTAGTGGGGCAGAAGGACTGGGTATGGAGGAGGTAAGGCCCCTCTGGGTGGTGGAGATGACCCTTTGGGTGATCAGGTGGGAGGTGGTGGCTATGGTGGAGGTTGACCTGGTAGCCAATGAGGTGGTGGATAGGGAGGTGGTACCCAAGGAGGGGGTGGCCGTGGAGGTTGTTCCCATGGAAGTGGTGGCTATAGAGGTGGAACCTGTGGAGGTTGTGCCCCTTGAGGTGGTGGCAGGGGAGGTGGTTCCTGTGGAGAATGTGCCTATGGAGGTTGTGCCTGGGGAGGTGGTCCCTATGGAGGTTGTGCCGATAGAGGTTGTGCCTGGGGAGGTGGTGCCTATGGAGGTGGAACCTGTGGAGGTTGTGCCCCTCAAGGTGGTGGCAGGGGAGGTGGTTCCTATGGAGGTTGTGCCTATGGAGGTTGTGCTGATGGAGATTGTGCGTGGGGAGGTGGTGCCTGTAGAGGTGGTTCCCGTGGAAGTAGTGCCTGAGAAGGTGGTGGCTGTGGAGGTGGTGGCCAGGGATGTAGTGACTGTGGAGGTTGTGCCCATGGAAGTGGTGCTTATGGAGGTGGAACCTGTGGAGGTTGTGCCCCTCAAGGTGGTGGCCAGGGAGGTGCTTCCTGTAGTGGTTGCGCCTGTGGAGGTTGTGCCAGAGGAGGTGGAGGCTGGAGAGGTGGTGGCTGAGGAGATGGTTCCTGTGGAAGTGGTGGCTATGGAGGTGGAACCTGTGGAGGCTATGCTCTTGGAATTGGTAGCTGGGGAGGTGGTGGCTGAGGAGGTGATGGCTGGGGAAGTGGTTCCTGTGTAGGTTGTGCCCGTGGAGGTAGTGGCTGGGGAGGTGGTGGCTATGGAGGTGGCGGCTGTGGAGGTGGCAGAGGATGTGGTCGCTGTGGAGGTGATGGCTGAAGAGGTGCTGGCAGAGGAGCTGGTAGCCGGGGAGGTGGTGGCTGAGGAGGTGATGGCTGCGGAGGTGGTGGCTGGGGAGATGGTGGCTGTTGATGTTGTGCTCATAGAAGGGGTGGCCAGAGAGGTGGTACTGGTAGAGGTTGTGCCCCTGGAGGTGGTGGCTGGGGAGGTAGTTTCTGTGGAGGTGTTTCCTGTAGAAGTGGTGGCTATGGGGGTGGAACCCGTGGAGGTTGTGCCCCTGGAGGTAGTAGCTGGGGAGGTGGTGGCTATGGAGGTGGCAGAGGATGTGGTCGCTGTGGAGGTGATGCCTGAGGAGGTGCTGGCAGAGGAGCTGGTAGCTGGGGAGGTGGTGGCCAGGGAGGTGGTGGCTGGGGAGCTGGTGGCTGTGAAGCTGGTTCCTGTGGAGGTAGTGCTTGAGGAAGTGGTGGCTGGGGACGTGGTTCCTGTGTAGGTTGTGCCCATGGAGGTAGTAGCTGGGGAGGTGATGCCTGTGGAGGTGGCAGAAGATGTGGTCCCCGTGGAGGTGATGCCTGAGGAGGAGCTGGTAGCCAGGGAGGTGGTGGCTGTGGAGGTGGTGGCTGAGGAGATGGTAGCTGGGGAGGTGGTGGCTGTGAAAGTGGTAGCTGCTGAGGTGGTTCCTGTGGAAGTGGTGGCTAAGGAAGTGGAACCCATGGAGGCTGTGCTCTTGGAATTGGTAGCTGGGGAGGTGGTGGCTGAGGAGGTGGTGGCTGTGTAGGTGGTGACCCAGGAGGTGGTGGCTGGGGAGGTGGTAGTTGTGGAAGTGGAACCTGTGGAGGTTGTGCTCATGGAGGTCGTGGCGGTGGAGGTGGCAGAGGATGTGGTCACTGTGGAGGTGAAGCCTGAGGAGGTGTTGGCAGAGGAGCTGGTAGCTGGGGAGGTGGTGGCTGTGGAGCTGGTGGCTGTGAAGGTGGTTCCTGTGGAGGTAGTGCCTGAGGAGGTGGTGGCTGTGAAGGTGCTGGCTGGGGAGGTGGTGGCTGAGGAGGTGGTGGCTGTGGAGGTTGTGCCCGTGGAGGTAGTGGCTGGGGAGGTGGTAGCTATGGAGGTAGTGGCTGGGGAGGTGGTGGCTATGGAGGTAGTGGCTGGGGAGGTGGTGGCTGTGGAAGTGGCAGAGGATGTGGTCGCTGTGGAGGTGGTGGCTGATGAGGTGATGGCTGTGGAGGTGGTGGCTGGGGAGATGGTGGCCAGGGAGGTGGTGCCTGAGGAGATGGTGGCTGTTGATGTTGTGCCCAATGAGGTGGTGGCCAGAGAGGTGGTACTGGTAGAGGTTGTGCCTCTGGAGGTGGTGGCTGGGGGGGTGGTGTCTGTGGAGGTTGTACCTGTGGAAGTGGTGGCTATGGAGGTGGAACCCGTGGAGGTTGTGCCACTGGAGGTAGTCGCTGGGGAGGTTGTGGCTGTGGAGGTGGCAGAGAATGTGGTCGCCATGGAGGTGATGCCTGAGGAGGTGCTTGCGACAGAGCTGGTAGTCGGGGAGGTGGTGCCTGAGGAGGCAGTGGCTCTTGATGTTGTGCCCACAGAGGTGGTGGCCGGAAAGGTGGTACTGGTAGAGGTTGTGCCCCTGGAGGTGGTGGCTGGGGAGGTTGTACCTGTGGAAGTGGTGGCTATGGAAGTGGAACCCATGGAGGTTGTGCCTATGGAAATGGTAGCTGAGGAGGTGGTGGCTGTGTAGGTGGTGGCCAGGGATGTGGTGACTAGGGAGGGGGTGGCTGTGGAAGTCGAACCTGTGGACATTGTGCTCATGGAGGTGGTGGCTCTGGAGGTGGTGGCTGTGGAGATGGCAGAGGATGTGGTCGCCATGGACGTGATGCCTGAGGAGGTGCTGGCAGAGGAGCTTGTAGCCGGGGAGGTGGTGGCTGAGGAGGTGATGGCTGTGGAGGTGGTAGCCGAGGAGGTGGTGGATGGGGAGGTGGTGGCCGAGGAGGTGGTGGCCAGGGAAGTGGTGGCTGGGGAAGTGGTTGCTGTGTAAGTTGTGCCCCTGGAGGTAGTAGCTAGGGAGGTCGTGGCTATGGAGGTGGCAGAGGATGTGGTCGCCGTGGAGTTGATGCCTAAGGAGGTGCTGGCAGAGGAGCTGGTAGCCGGGGAGGTGGTGGCTGAGGAGGTGATGGCTGTGGCGGAGGTGGCCAGGGAGGTGGTGGCTGGGGAGCTGGTGGCTGTGAAGGTGGTTCCTGTGGAGGTAGTGCCTGAGGAGGTGGTGGCTGTGGAAGTGGTGGCTGGGGAGGTGGTGGCCAGGGAGGTGGTGGCTGGGGAAGTGGTTCCTGTGTAGGTTGTGCCGATGGATGTAGTGGCTGGGGAGGTGGTGCCTGTGGAGGTGGCAGAGGATGTGGTCGCCGTGGAGGTGATGCCTGAGGAGGAGCTGGTAGCCAGGGAGGTGGTGGCTGCGGAGGTGGTGGCTGTTAAGATGGTTCCTGTGGAGGTAGTGCCTGAGGAGGTGGTGGCTGTGGTGGTGGTGACTGTAGATGTGGTGGCTGGGGAGGTGATGACTGAGGAGATGGTAGCTGGGGAGGTGGTGGCTGAGGAGGTCATGGCTGTGGAGGTGGTGGCTGTAGAGGTGGTGGCTGGGGAGGTGATGACTGAGGAGATGATAGCTGGGGAGGTGGTGGCTGAGGAGGTCATGGCTGTGGAGGTGGTGGCTGGGGAGGTCATGGCTGAGGAGGTGATGGCTGTGGAGGTGGTGGCTGGGGAGCTGGTGGCTGTGAAGGTGGTACTTGTGGAGGTAGTGGCTGGGGATGTGGTGGCTCTAGAGGTGGTGGCTGAGGAGGTGATGCCTGAGGAGGTGGTGGCTTTGGAGGTGGTGGCTGGGGAGGTGGTGGCCGGGGAGGTGGTGGCTGTGGAGGTGGTGGCCAGGGAGGTGGTGGCTGGGGAAGTGATTCCTGTGTAGGTTGTGCCCATGGAGGTCGTAGCTGGGGAGGTGTTGCCTGTGGAGGTGGCAGAGGATGTGGTTGCCGTGGAGGTGATGCTTGAGGAGGTGCTGATGGAGGAGCTTGTAGCCAGAGAGGTGGTGGCTGAGGAGGTGATGGCTGTGGAGGTGGTGGCCGGGGAGGTGGTGGCTGGGGAGGTGGTGGCTGAGGAGGTGCTGGCAGAGGAGCTGGTAGCCGGGGTGGTGGTGGATGAGGAGGTGATGGCTGTGGAGGTGGTGGCC
>CAUYRT010089772.1:0-15951 GCA_963574885.1 Lepilemur ruficaudatus
CATGCCTGTAGTCCCAGCTACTTGGGAGGCTGAGGCAGTAGGATCGCTTTAGCCCAGGAGTTTGAGGTTGCTGTGAGCTAGCTGACGCCACGGCACTCTCTCTAGCCCGGGCAGCAGAATGAGACTCTGTCTCAAAAAAAAGAAATGAGGAAAAAGTTAATCAGTGGAAAAATGGAACATCCCTTCACCTATGTCCCTATTGGGGTTTGTTGAACCTTCACAAAGTTTATCTCATGTAGTTTTAGCTAACATACTACAGCAAAGAATTTTCTGATGCCAGTCTGATTGGCTAGTGGTAACCACTTTATCAGTTTCGTTTCACAAACTTTAAACCATTGCAATAGGCTGAATGGTTGTATTCCTCCAACATTTAAATGTTAAGACCTAATCCCCAACATGTTAGTATTTGGAGATGAGGCCTTTGGGAAGTGATCAGGACAGGAGGGCAGTGCCTTTATAAAAGAGACCCTAAAGAGTTCCCTCTGCCATGTTAGGATACAGCAAGAAAAGACAGCTGTCTACAAACCAGGAGGAGGGCCCTTGCCAGACACTGAATCTACCGGCACCTTAATCTTTAAACTGGGAAAGATAAACTTCTGTTGTTTATACCCAGTTCATGGTATTTTGTTATAGCAGCCCAGAGGGACTAAGAGAGGGGTGGGGAACCTGGGGCCTTAAGGCCACATGTGGTCTAGGTCCTTAAGAGTGGACTTTTTACTGAATTTAAATTCCACAGAACAAATCCTTTTATTTTTATTAATATATTTTCGTTCACCTTTTATATTTTCATTTTATTTTTAAAAGAAATGTATTTAAAATACCAAAGAATAAAATACGTTTCAAAGAAATAATCCTCCCAGTTTGACTGGCACAATGAGAACATTAGTAAACCATAACGGCTAAATTGATGGCTGCTATGCTCATGATTTAGTTCTAACTTCCCCCACCTGACTGGTGCCATGTGGCTGGTTGGCGAGAGTTTATGGGGGTTGAGTACTCCAGTCTGTTATCAGCTTTTGAAAGCAGTGCATTGTGTTTCTGTTTGAAGTGGAATTTTTGAATAGTTGCACAGCTCAACAGTATTTTTTAATTCTGTCTGTTTAACAGCCCATCATGTCAAACAAGACCAAGGGAATGCTGAAGGAAGAAAATAAATTTTTAAATGAGGATTGGGAATTATTATCCTATTACTGCTATAGAGAAGACGATTTGCTTGTTTTGTGATACTGCAATATCAACATTAAAGAAATTTGACGTGCATCAGCATTATGACTCTCATAAGGACCATAAATATTTTAAATTAGAGGGAGAGGCGTGAAAGGTTGTATTGCAGAAAATTAAAAGATGAAAGCAAAAGCAAAGACAATTCTTTCAAGCAGCAATAAGACCTGGAAATAATGCCACTGAAGCAATTTTTAAAGTAGTTTATATTCTCAGGAGAAAAGGGAAGCCACTCAGTGATGTAAAAATTGTTAAAGAATATGTTGTTGAAGGTGTAGGATGCTTAGACCCTGATAACATTTCGAAGTACAAACAACTGCCTCTTTCAAGGAGAACTGTAACTGATCAACAGCATGAATTAGCCTTCAATTTAACAGAACAACTTCATGAACTACTACAAAAGGAAAATATATATTATTTGATCACTTTGGATTAATCAAGTGATACTACTGACTTGGCACAAGTTTTATACTTCATTTGGGTCATAACAGACGATTTTCTTGGCTACAAAGAGTTACTCACTTTGGGCACT
The DNA here is from genome assembly GCA_963574885.1 of Lepilemur ruficaudatus. Taxonomy (NCBI): domain Eukaryota; kingdom Metazoa; phylum Chordata; class Mammalia; order Primates; family Lepilemuridae; genus Lepilemur; species Lepilemur ruficaudatus. The sequence goes on from CAUYRT010089772.1 coordinate 1,754, forward strand.
CTTGCACACAGAACAAAGGGGATAGATATCTTCAACAACTTTCAAGATAAATGTCGTGAAGTTGGACTGAATTTGGTAAATTTAGTGAGTGTATGTACAGATGGTGCACCTTCCATGACAGGAAGACATGAAGGGTTTATTGCACAGATTTAAAAAAGTAGTAATAGATCCAGATGCTCTCATTTCTTTTCATTGTATCTTGCATCAGCAAAATCTCTGTGCTTAAGCTACTATTTTAAGTGACACTTTGCAATGAGTTATAAGTATTATTAACTATGTTCATGCAAATGCAACATAGCATTGTCTGTTTCATAACATGCTGAAGTTGAATGATGAGGTATTCAGTGTGGATTCATTGGCTATCACAGGGACAGATGTTAAGCAAAATTTTATCTCTGTGAGAACAGATAGTTAAATTTTATGAAGAACAGAATAAGTAATGTGAATTTTTTACTGAAAGAAGATTTCTGTAGGAATATAACATTTCTGTGATGTCATGTCAAATCAAAATGACTTGAATATTTCTTTGCAAGGTAAAACTAAGTCTATATATGATATAATATGTGGCAAAAAAAGCCAAGCATTTTGAAAAAAGCTATCTGCTTTCAAAACACTTCTTCTTCATAAAAAAATTTTGGATGGACATTTTGCCCAGGTAACAAAAGTCACTGATAAGCAGGATGATATATGCAAATCATTTGAAGAATATGCAGCTGTTATATACCTATTTATTGGAGAATACTATGAAAGGTTCACTGACTTTAAGAATCATGACATCACATTCAAATTAGCATTTCAACCTCACCTAGTTGATATCACCAAGGTACCTAAAGAGCTACAGAACTACGGAATTGATTGAGCCCTTAGTAGATGACATTTTAAAGTCATTGTTTGATGCTAAGAAAAATCCAATTGAAATATGGAAAAATGCAGTAGAATACTCACGCCTTCAGCAACATGCCCAAAAATGCTTTCTTGCTTTTCAACCACTTATTGCTGTGAATCTACATTCTCCTGCCTAACCTGAATCAAGATGCCCTTAAGGTCACAAATAACTGATACCCATCTAGAGGATCAACTGAAACTGTGGACCTCTGTGTTGTACCAAACATTCAAATGTTTTCCAAGAAAGAGCCAACACGACAAAGTCATTAAAAGGTTAGTTCACTTTAAAATTAAGAAATAGCTTTCATTTTTGAAATTATTAAGTACACAGTAGTTAGATTTTTACAAAATGTACATTTTTAAGTATATCTAATTGAAGTTTCTTGAATATGGCCTTATTTGATTATAGCTAAATTAATGCAGTCTTCCAACATGAAAAGTTTCCCCATCCCTAGACTAAGACAATCATACAGCTTTATTTGGAGGAGAAAACAGGGGATGATCAGATTCCTCATTTTACATTGTTACTTGTCCAAGGTCAAGCAACAGTTTAGCAGCTAAATTCAGTCCAGAACTGGGTGTTCTTGATTTCTACCTCTGTGTTTAGATATCTGCATTGGAGCTCATTCTTGTGCTGCCATCTTTTCTGCGTGTTTGCACACAAAAAGTCAAGTTACGAGGCATCAGCCAAACACCAGGTGTTTATTCTTTGTTCTGTTCAGCCAGACTCAAAGGCTTCTTTGAATCAAGAAAATTAGGTTGTTCCTCTCTTCACTACATCATGATTATTTGTTTTCTAAGCTACATTCAGATTCAAATAGGACTTGTGATGTTTTCAGATCAAAAGCAGGTGTAAGGAAAAACTTAAAATTTAGACTAGGCGTGGTGGCTCATGCCTGTAATCCTAGCACTTTGGGAGGCCCAGGCAGGAGGATTGCTTGTGGTCAAGAGTTTGCCACTAGCCTGAGTAACAGTGAAACCCTGTCTCTATAAAAAAATAGAAAAAAATTAACCAGGTATGGTGGTGCATGGCTGTAGTCCCAGCTACTTGGGAGGCTGAGACAGGAGGATCATCTGAACCCAGGAGTTTGAGGTTGCAGTGAGCTATGATGACGCTACTGCACTCTAGCCCAGGCGACAGAGAAAGACCCTGACTCAATAAACAAACAAAACAAAACAAAACAAAAAAACCAAAACCCTTAGAATTTAGCATTAAGTACGTTATACATAATTTCTGATTGAGTATTATGATTATCAGAGAAATAATAGCCACAGATATAAAAACAAAAGTAAAAAAGGGAAACCAATATAATGAAATGATAAGGAGTTTATAGAAAAGATGGAACACGGGCTTCTCCTGGCTTAATGCAACTTTCTGTAGACCTATACTAAACTAAGCCTGCGTCCATGTTAATGTGTTAAGAGTAGAGACATTTGGGATGCTGAACAGCTCTTAACAAAAAATTCAGACAAAATTAAGCCAAACTCTAACATGAATCTTTATACCTAGAAGAAAAGCTTCTCAAAAGCCAATCTCCTTTTTGATGCATTTCTGCCACTAGGAGGCTTCTGGTATAAAGAAAAGTATACTTACATTCAGAAAAATCACATTCTAATCCAAGCGCTATGATACATTCAAGCTCCACCACTTGCTAATATGAATCAGGGAATTAATTCATGTCATCTCAGGCAAGTGATCAGGTATGACGGTGAATAATTTTATTACAAAGAGACACTTCTGAGTGTAAATAGGTTAGAACAGAAATGATATCTGAGTAATAATTAGTATGTTGGAGATCCAGATTCTGAATTTAAACTCAGGTCTTTGCCTCCTCCGTGAAGTGTTCTCTCTACTGCTCAACATTGTGAAATTTGATTATAATGGTCAGATGCCAGTTTCGACTCCTCTTGGAAAAGACAGATCTCTCTGAAGGCAGAGCAGCAGTGCATTTTATGTGTTTTTTCCTAGACCAGTAATTATGTAGGCTTTTTAGCTTAATATTTTAGCTCCAAGTGTCCTTTAAGATGCTATCAAACTCATGCTAAATAGATGAAAAAATTGCTGTTTTTAAAGTCTTCTTTGGAATATAGTCTAAGAATATATTTGAAATGTTTATTTTATGTATTTAAAAGCAGACTGAAGTTTGAGCCAGTTAATCCTTGAGAAAGGCACAAATCCAAATTCCAATGCAAGATAATGTTTTTCTTTAATTGCGGGAGGGGGTGAGGGAAGGGACTCTTACAGTGCCTTTGTCATAATCACCCCCAGAAGATAAATAAGGTGAGAAAAAGGGGGAACAGGGAGCTGTTCAAACAATACAGAGAACGGAGACTTAAGTTTCAAGACCAGCCTGGGAGAGAGGTGCTAAGGGGCTGAGAAAAAGTTAGGGGTGGAGGAAGAGGTAATTGACGGAGGGTGTCTAGGGTGAGACCTGGCCTGGCTGTGCAAAATGGCAGTAGGAGATAGCAGCCTGTGTGAAATTCCCCATGGCAGGGGGCTCTAGGGTTCAGAGCCCAGGATTCTATTTTGGGGGGATGTGTAAGAAGTGTTAAAATGCAATCCCCCTCCCTTGTCATCCTCTAAGCCTTTAGGAAAACTGCCACCTGGTGTGGTCTTTCTTTGGAGATAAAGAAGACTCCTACCACTTGGGGTTTGATAGGAGAACTCTAGGGTGAGACAGAGGTGAGACCCACAGCTCAGTGAGAAGAGAGGAGGATTTCTCCAAGGAATATGCAGAAATGCGGGGGCCTCGATGGGTAGGGGTTTGAGGGGTTTTACAGAAGCATTAAGGAGAAAGTTGACCTGAAGTTAGGCCTTGGAGAACTGCAAGGCTCAAAGATGTCAAGGTGACTCATGAAATGTTAGCCCTCTCCTCCCTCTGTCCTCTCCTCCCTCCGTCCTCTCCTCCCTCCCTCTGTCTCCATCTTTCCCTCTCTCCCTCCTCCGCCACCCTGCTGGCTATCTGCTGGCATGGTTGAAGTTTGAATATGCTCTTAACTGTATTTTTATTCTTGTATCTTATGCTTCTTGTCACCTCGCCCTTGCTCTATAGCTTTTACCACACAGAGACACAGATCTTCGGAAGGCATGGGTAGCCAAATAGCATTCTCCTCCACCTGCACCTTCAAGCTAGCCGGCCAATCAGCCAAGTATGGCATTTATTATTTATGGCAATCCTTGGCAGTTTAACTCAATGCTAACTGCTAAACTTTAGTTCCCTCTTTTCTCCATGACCCCATAGTACAGCCCTGGTGTTATAACCAGCACATTGGTCACAAAACAGTAATATTTAACTAATATATAAATGAATGTGCTAATATTCACTTTGTGATAGTCCATATGGGGGTCTTTGAAGGGGGCCAATAAATAGCACTCCTCTTTCCCATCTGCAATCTGAACAAATTGAGGGAAAACAAGTGGCAGATGCAGACCAAATTATCATGTTTCTTACTGATAACAGCTAAATTGGGGGTGTAGCGCAGTGATCTGCTAACTGAATCCCAGAGCACAGCAGATTTGTCTACTTGCTTTAGTCTGGGCAGTGTGGACATGGCAGGCCCTCGGGCTTGCAGAGAGGCACCCCTGCCCCGTGTGGCAGATTCACTCGCAAGGGAAAGCAGAGCAAACCCGGCATACTTGGAGTGTTTCTCCCCAGTTCTCCAATTGCCCCAGGTGAGTGGACAGAGACCAGGTGCACTGAAGGAAAATTCCTCCCGATGAAAACCAGAGGCCTACAGAAGAGGCATTTTCCTTCTACCGTTTTACCATGGCTATGATATAAAATTATTTACTAAATTAGTAAATGAAATTATTTACAAAATTATTACTTGTTAAAAACCCCTCTAAGTATTATAATGTCAAATTATGTGTTTCAATTTTGGCTTTTTCCCGTTAGATCATTTATTATGATAAGATGTATTTAAAAAAACGTATATTTGATCCTTGCAATGTAGTCTTATTTTGGGTGATGCAGAGATTTAAGATTTTAAAATACTGTAGAAGTAAATCTTTGCAGATTCTTTCCGAAGTTATGACTGACTGGTGGCAAATATTATTATCCATAAAAAATTCTTATCTTTTCCTATAGCACTCATAATATTCATCTTTCTACATATTATGGAAAAATAAAAACTAAAGCAAAAAAAAATAGTTATAATACTGAAAAAGCCTGAGATGATTTTTGATACTGGAAAAAAAATAATTTAAAAGTAGCACAAGCATGACACTGATTCAGTATTAAACATAATTATGTACTGCTTTAAAATGGGTACTGGGTCATGTAGCAAAAAAGATGTATTATGTGTCATGGACATTTTCCATTTTGATGGTTTAATGTGAAGTATTTGCTATATTAAATGTGATTTAATACTTCACATTTTTTCTTCTTATGAATAAGTTATTTAAAATTTGTGTGCTACTTTAATTCATAAAAGAATAATATATAGAAAGTACAGGGCACTTTACAATACAAAGTGATTTGCAAACTTTAAATGAATAATGCAGACAGCACCACTGGGAGCAGGTCACAGACTATATCTGCCTTATTTCCATGAGAGTTCCCGGGGAATAAAGTCATACAAAACACTATGCAGAAATTGCACCCAACTAGACAAATACAATTTCTATAAGGTGAGTAAGTATCTCGAATCTATCAAATACATGGAAGGTCACAGAAAATGACATAGGCAACCCCAAATAATAGGATGTTGGGATAGCTATGTAAATATATGTATACAAATAAAAGAATTAGCATTCTAAAAGCCAGACACTATCTCACTCATAGACTACTTGAAATGGAGACCAGGAAAGACCTGAGAGATCACTGGCCCCCAGAAATTTTTTTTTCCTTTATGTATAAAATGGACACAGTGAAGTAAAACATTGTAGGGATACACACTTAAATTAGTGTTAAGAAGGGATTTGTGAAGGGAAAGGGTAATTTAGGAATGAAGGAAGGAAGAAAATGGCAAAAAAAAAAAAAGGAACTTATCATGAACTCAAACTATTTTAAACATTCTTCACTGCATCTGTATTGAAAACTGTGATTGTAGTTTTTCAGCTGGGAGAGCATTTTTGGGCTATTTCACAGCATTTTTTGAGAAACAAATGATATATTCTTCCCTTGATAAGGGGCTGATTAGCTCCACAACCAGGAGAAGTGAAGGGAAACAGCTCTTCTCTTGCTCTGTTTAGAATCTCTCTTTTGTTATCTATTAATACTAGTTCTCTTCTGTGTCTCCCACCTTCCCGCATCTCTCGCTTGCTGGTTTGTATATAAAAGGGGAACCTTTCTGTATCAGGCCATTTTATAGTGCTGAGAATTTCTGTCTCTCAGAATTGCTCAAAGTTACAATTTTAAAAAAGAAGGTCTGGCGCATGGCTCACACTTTTAATTCCAAATATTTGGGAGGCCAAGGCAGGAGGATCGCTTAAGCCCAGGAGTTGGAGGTTACAGTGAGCTATGATCACACCACTGCACTCTAGCCTGGGCAACAGAGCAAGACCTTGTCTCTAAAAAACAAAACAAAATAAAACAAAGCAAAACTCTAAAAAGAAACGTTTCATAAGCCATTTTCATAGCTGTTCCTGTTTCTATTGTCACACTTAAGAAGGGCCCATCTTCTGTAATGTATGCTGTAGACAGTGCACGCCTCTCAAGCCAGTTTGCTTGAGAATGCATTTTCCCTCAGCACTATCCTGTCCTCTCTTTGCTCTGCTTAATGTCTCCGAGATCTGTGTCTAATCCACTTTGCTGTGGTGTGATTCTTGATGGCAAGAGAAGAGTTAGTATGAATAGTCTAGCAGGTAATTACAGTGACTTAAACAGGGAAAAGTTATTGGCCTTACTCCAAGAGAAATCTGAGGATAATATAGCAGCCTGATGAAGATAGCAAAAATCCAGACTCTTTTCACCATTTTACTCCATTATTCTTAGCGTGTTGGCTTTTGTCCTTATGCCTGTCACCTCATGGTTGAAAGATGGATGCTGTGCTATAAAGCTCTGTCATACATACATTCTCTGGGCTGGAAGAAAGAGGAAGTGGGTGTGAAGGTGCCAGAACTCCTCACTGGGCAGAACTGTCATATGGCCACTCAAACATCAAGAGAGGTTGGGAAATGGAGATTTTAGCTTTCACTGCTCCTATAGGAAAGAAAGATATGGAGGAAGGGCATTGGAAATGACGTTGTATCAGCCAAATTAATATTTGCCACAAATGTGAACTGAAGAAGTCCCTCTCTGTCTAGAAGTGGTTGATTCCCTGATGTTTTCTGTATTTCACTATCATACTTCTTACCTAATTTCACATACCACACCCCATTTGTTTAAAAATTAAGTACTCTCAGCTGGGAGCGGTGGCTCATGCCTGTAATCATAGCACTCTGGGAGGCCAAGGTGGGAGGATTGCTTGAGCTCAGGAGTTAGAGACCAGCCCGAGCAAGAGTGAGACCCCATCTCCACTAAAACTAGAAAAATTGGTCTCTGCTAAAAATAGAAAAATTAGCCGGGTGTTGTGGCATGTCTGCAGTCCCAACTACTCAGGAGGCTGAGGCAAGAGGATCGCTTGAGCACAGGAGTTTGAGGTTGCAGTGAGCTATGATGATGCCACTGCATTCTAGCCCAGGGTGACAGGGTGAGACTCTGTTTCAAAAATAAAAAAATAAATAAAATAAAATAAAAATTAAGTACTCTCTGTGTAGGCAGGACTACAACAAGGATAATAATCACAACAATATTGATTTGTTCATTAAATCCCAAATCCCTCAATTAACATTCAATTATTGAGTATCTATCTGCTATTGTCAAGCACTGAGATATAATATTGACTATTGTGTATTTCCTGCCATTGAGCACGTGTCTTATCTGTACACTGCTTTATCTATTAGGAGTGATTTCAGCTACTAAAAGAAGAAAATTCAACTCACAGTGATTTAAACCATATTAACAATCTATAATTTACTTTTTTAAAGTTTCAAAAGAAGATGAGCAGGTCCAGTGTTAGGGTACTGGGATTACGTCTCTGTGACCCTTCTCCTCCCTCTGCCCACCCCCCGCATGGTTACAAGAAGGTTGCCACAGCTTCAAACATCTCATCCTTCAAGAATGTGCCCAAAGACAGCCAAGATGGTGAGAGAACTACTCTCTCATGCCTCCTTATTTTATCAGAGAATACAATCTTCCCCAGAGGCCTCCTTAGCAGACTCATTAGCTAGAACAGGATCAAGTGGCCACTTCTTATGTTAAAGAGGCTAGAAGAGTACCTAGTGAGCAAGGGACAGGGGATTGTAAATTAACATTGGGTAGGCAAGGAAGAGTGTTGTCATAAATGCTTTACAGTGTTCTGGATACTTTTACATTCATGACCTCATCTTGGGACTCAATGACACTACTACCCAAACATACTGGCAACCCAAACCTGGAATAGGTGGTATAAGAAGTATCTGCAACGTGGGAACTCTTGGCTGTGAAGTAATTTAAAGATCCTTTGAAGGTGCAAATTGAATGCAAGGGGTTTAAAGACATCATAATGCATTTTGTCTATAAAGTATGCATGCAAGAACCCAGGAGTAATTCAGAAGATTTTGTAGCTTGGGAAGATAATTACACTGTGGAATGAAAAGAGAAGTCAAGATACATGGATTCTAGGCTGTGTTTGGGTATGGCATTGGAAGTATTCTGAGCCTCTGTTTCCTCAGCTGTAAAATTATGTACTTGAACAAGATTAGATGATCCCTAAACTCCTTCTCAAATATGAGTACCCATATAATCATGATGCTGGAAGTCACGAGCGAAAAGAATATTTAAAATCATCTATTTCAACCTCTTATATAAATGAGATAAATTGGGCTCAGAAAAGTCACCATTTGTCTAAATTTACTCATTTAAATTATAAATTGGACTCCCAGCATATAAAACATCATGCTTTTACAAATAATTGATGTTGGATCCCAATAGCTTTTTAAAAATTTGGCCTCTTGTATCTTATTTTTCATGCTAGCAGAATCTCTCTGATAGTGCCCACTCTGTTTAATAGAAGGCAAATAATGAGATTTTTAAAGTCCACTTTTTAGCTATAAGTTCTTAGGAAAATTACTTAACCTCTCTGTAAAATAATAGCTGTACTTTCTTCATAGGTTTTTTCTTTTTCTTTTTTGAGACTAGATCTAGATAGGAAATCTGTTAAGAAACCTCTGCGTACTGACTAACACACAGCAAGGAGGCAATCTGTGGTATCCATGATTACCGTTAATGTCTCTCCCGCCATGCGTCTCTAGTGCTTAAAGCTCCTCTAAGCTTGACAAAGTGTTCTAGACCAGTTTCCCCAGTAGGTTGTGTGGAGGTGAAGTTCAATCACACTATTATTATTTCATCTTTATATAATCATATCTTCTACCTTTGCATGATGTAGGTATGAAGACTCTGTGTGGTACTAAGGGTGTGGTATCTTACTGGAAGTCAGACCAGTCATTATTATGCTGTCAGTGAGCCCAAGAACTGGTGATTTGTACAAGAAAAATTTAAACAACTTAAATTAAAAAAAAAAAACAAACAAACTCTTAAATTGGGGATTCTGAACCTGGGATTCATGGATGGGCTTCAGGGGTATAGCAAACCATCTGACATTTCACCAAAACAGATTTTCTTATTCTCAGCACTCCTGACATTTTGGGTGAGATCATTGCGGGGACTGTCCTGTGCACTGTATTTACCAGGGTCCCTGGCCTTTCCCCACTAGATGCCGGTCACATTTCCCCAGTCATGGGGCATAATAACCAAAAATATATCCAGACCTTGCCAAATATCTCCTGGAGGGCACATTCCCTCTTCTTCTCCTTGAGAACCACTGTGATAACGCTTAATATGTATGTGCATTTGTTTTTGCTGGAAGGCTCATCAGTTTCATTATATTCTTAAAAAGGTCTATGATCTCCAAGAGTGGGAACCAATCTTAAAATGTCTTTCAAAATGATAATGAAAGAACACACACCTCCAGCTGTAGTTGTAGAAAAAACGTACACCATGATGGCTCATTAAAATGGGGCAATTTGAAAGTTTAGTGTAAAATATATACCTACCAATTTATTCCTTTCAACTACTTTAAAAAGACACACTACAAAAACTCTATCTGGGAAAGCATCTTACTGCAAAAACTTATTCCCAGATGGCATGCTTCTTAAAATACTATCTTCAGTTGATACTCCCACAGTCATCTACCCAGTCTAGCTCTAGACTTCCAAAGGGGTTACTGCTAAAGACAAGTAAAAGAAAGATCTCAAGTCCGGAGGGGAAATAAAAATCAGCTGTTTCTCAGAAAAGAAATCAAATGGTGGTATACGCTGCAAAACTGATCGGAAGGAGGGATAGGGAGGAAGGAAAGGAGAAAGTAGCGAGAGAAAGAGAAGCTAGCGGAGGGAGGGGGGTGGGCAGAGAGAAGTGCCTTGAAAGAGGTTCCCAAAGAAGGTATCTCTCGGAGAGGCTCAGCAGAAGCCCGAGCCTGCCTTCTGCCTGGCTTGTGTGCAAAGGCGGCTGCTCCTACAGAATACGTGAGCCTGGCGCTCCCTCGTCTCCTCTCAGGCCCACGTCCACATCCGCCATCCAAAGTGGCCACTTCTCAGGAGCCACCTCAAAGCCCAAAAGGGTCACTGTACCCACTTTACCTCTTTAAGGCCCTTCTTCCCACCTACGTCTTTTCATAAGGGCGGTAGGAAAATCAGAGCTTAAAACCGGAATAGTAGACCCAGAAAAGCAAACAGGGGACATGTGGCTTCTTCCGTGGCCCCCCGGGAGCACCCTAGAAGACCTGCAACTTTCTCCCCTACTTCTCAGGCTGACTGACTCCCCCCGTCTCCGCTGTGAAAGAGACGGAACAGGAGGGGGCAGGCGGGGGCTCGCGGCGGGGGGAGCCCCGACAGCCGGCCCGGGGGTGGGCCCGGCCGCGCGTCCGCAGCGGGGCTCGCCCCCTCCCCGCCCCGGCGGCCCCGCCGCGTCCTCGGTCCGTGTGCGCCGGGGCCCGCGGGGCGCGAGGGGAGGAGACGGGAGGGAGAGGAGGGCCGGGCAGCGGAGGGGAGGAGGCGGTGCGTGCCGCGCCTGCCAAAGCGAGATCTGTGCATCTGCGTGCGATCCCGGGCGCCCCGCGCCGCCACAGCGCTCCGCCCGAGGCGCGCCGGGGACACACCGGGAGTCCGGGTCCCCGCTGGCTCCCGGGCAGCCCGTCCTCCCCGAGACCCTCCGCCTCCTGCCAGCCCCTGCCCTTCCAAGTCGGGCCCCGGTCCCTGCGGCTGACAGAGACGGCGGCGAAGAAGGGCAGGACGGTCTTCTTTGCCGTGGGTGTTCCCGCCCGCGAAAGACAGCAAGTTGTGCGCGCGCCCGGGACCCGGGAGAGAAGGCGGCCGCCGCCCGCCAGCCGTGTAAGTGAAGCGCCCGGCCGCCCCGAGGGCGTGGGCTGCGCCGCGCTCTCCGGCCCCTCTGCCCCGGACGCCGGAGTTGGGCTGCTCCCGGCCCCCGACTTCCTGAGCCAGGCTGATCTGGCGGCTCCCCTGGCCCGCCGCGTCTGCTGTCGCCGGCTGCCTCCGGGGGGAGCTGCGTTCCCATCCTTATCCCCTCCCTTCGCCCGGAGCCGGCTGGAAAATGCCTCTCTCCCCACTTTAGGATTGAAGGATCATTGTGTGTGTCCACGGGTGGGGTGGGTGGGCGAGGCAATCGCAGGGGGCTGAGTGTGGGCTTCTCTTGGGCAGGGCGCCCACCGCAGTTGGAGCAGGCCCCCTTCCCCCACGCCACCCCCCTGCTGGTCCTCCCTGGCCTCGTGGCCCACATAGACCAACTTCAGCGGCTGACCGCAGTTGACAAGATTAAAAAAAAAAAAAGTAGCCAGAGCTCCCTTTGAGTGACATCCAGAAATGAAGATGGGGCGGTTGGATGGAGAAAAAACGGGTAGGGGTGGGGGTTTGCTGTGGAGTTACGAGTTCTGAAAAGCTGGAAATTAGGAGTTCTCACGATGGAACTCTAGGGCCGATGGGCTCTGTGCTTCTGAATTTCTTTCTTTCTGGAAAGTGTGGTAAATGGTTAAGGAACTCTTTTTGAAAGGCAGGAGTGGAGCTAAATGCACCTGAAACCATTCTAATGACTAGGAAGTATGGATTGCTGTTCGGGATAGACAGTCATTCAGCGGGAGAAGTAGTTTCCAGTCAAATTATTGGAAGCAATGAATCAAAATCGCTGATACAAACTAAGTCATGCACAGGCTTTCTGTTACATTAGAAGATAGTTGTTAAGGCTGAAGGAAGTCTCAAATGCTGCTGAATGAGTCCTAGGAGTGCCTGATAATAGTTCTGTCCAATGTATGTGCCTCTACAGACCTTAATGTTTGTTAAATTATGGTACTCTGCAATTGTGAAAAATTATCCTAATTATTTTGTTTGGCTCATGCAGAGAGAGTTAATGCGCCCTTAAAGGGATGCAAAAAAGTTCCAACGAACCATGAGCATAAACTTGCAAGCCAAATAAAGAAACCACGGGAGGGTTCGTTTTATTTTAATATCCTAAATTATGTTTGCTGCCAGTTAAAATGCTACATTACTTTTAATGTGAGTATATGAAATGGATTCACTGACTTGGCAAATAGAAGTCATGCATTTCTTTAAGTAAATAGCTGTCAGAGTTAATTTGGGAGCATTTACAGGAGATAAAGACATGAAAAAGCTTTGACAAAAGTTGAGTTATAGAGAAGCTTGTAGAGAGAATTAGTTCTTCCCACTTTCGAAATGTTGAAACAAGTTCGAATGTTTATCAAGCAAAAATTATAGACCAACTGAAACAGTGTTCTCCTTCCTCTACAAGCCTTTAACTTTGAGTATGTCCTATTGTTGTTTTATCAGGCACCACCATCCTTAAGTGCAGAGGATGGGAACTTGATGGCCACTAAAGTGAAGTGAAGATCTATTCTGCTAATAGACACTCCTGCATTACACAACTGTGGATTACCTGCGGGTCCCTGGTGATTTCACACCTTCATTCACTCCTGCAGTCCCAGAACATTTGCTTGAGGTCCACATTGCCCTATCTGGTGAAAGATGGCATCCAGTCTGACTTGTACCGGAGTGATCTGGGCTTTGCTCTCTTTTCTCTGTGCTGCCACCTCCTGTGTGGGGTTCTTTATGCCTTACTGGCTCTGGGGATCACAGCTGGGCAAGCCTGTGTCCTTCGGTACCTTCCGGAGGTGCTCATACCCCGTTCACGATGAGAGTCGGCAGATGATGGTGATGGTGGAGGAGTGTGGCCGCTATGCCTCCTTTCAGGGCATCCCCAGCGCGGAGTGGAGGATCTGTACCATAGTCACCGGCCTGGGTTGTGGCCTCCTCCTCCTGGTGGCGCTCACTGCCCTCATGGGTTGCTGCGTGTCTGAGCTCATCTCCAGGACAGTGGGAAGAGTGGCTGGAGGAATTCAGTTTCTGGGGGGTAAGTGACTTGCTGGACTTGAGTTGTTTACTGGAATCCTAAAGCAATATTGAAAATTATGTTTCAGTTGTCACCTGAGATTATTGTAAGTGACACTTGGAATGCACAGGAGAAATAGATTTGGAATGGCTTTGGATGATAGATTGCCAAAGTCAAAGATGTTTTCAGAATTGCTTTACAACTGCAAGAGCTCTTAATTTCTATATCTCCTTAGACATAGACATCATTGGCCTGCTAAGTACCACCTATGTGAGACAATAACATCAAGGTTGTTTGTAATGCAGTAGGAGACACAGTTTGGATTTTGTAGCTTCTTGCTCTTTATGTTCCACAATAGGCAGTTAGATTATCTTTGTCCTACTGAGATTCTCAGGTTTTTAGAGATAAAGATTTCATAGAAAGTGCAAAAGGTTTTTGATTCAACATTGTCATCATTAGCCTCTAATGCTCCTTAGTGGATGCAAAATTGACTCTTGTCCAATCTTAAACTATATTCCTAAGTAAATGTTACAGTTTTAAATGAGAGATCAGTTTGATATTAACAACTATGAATTTAACTATGCTACAAAGATAGCTATAGGCTTAATTACCTTGTTAGGTCTTAACTTCCCTGGGTGCTCTGCTGTGGAAACAAGAAAATAAAAGAATATTTAGGGATGGGCGCGGTGGCTCACGCCTGTAATCCTAGCACTCTGGGAGGCCGAGGCGGGTGGATTGCTCAAGGTCAGGAGTTCAAAACCAGCCTGAGCAAGAGCGAGACCCCGTCTCTACTAATAATAGAAAGAAATTAATTGGCAAATTAAATATATGGAAAAAATTAGCCGGGCATGGTGGCGCATGCCTGTAGTCCCAGCTGCT
>CAUYRT010089773.1:0-19449 GCA_963574885.1 Lepilemur ruficaudatus
GTAGTCCCAGCTACTTGGGAGGCTGAGGCAGGAGGATGGCTTGAGCCCAGGAGTTTGAGGCCAGCTGGGCAGCATAGGAAGACCTCTGTCTCTTAAAAAAAAAAAAGGTAAGAGTTTTCAGATATCTAAAATTCTTAATCAAAATTAAGAACCCTAGGTTCAGAGTTTATTTCACTGTAAAAATCCTATCCCTTCCCCTGATCTGAGATGTCATTTACCAGGCAATTTAGTACCAGATAACTTAATTATTCCCTTTTACCTCCTCCCAGAGAAGAGACAATTTAAAGGTACCAACAGCACTGCACTTCAGTAACATTTAACTGAATAGAAGCCTTGACAAGCGAACTACACATGGTTCGATGGTACATTTGTTAGTTATTCATTCTGCTGAACGCTACAGTTTAGGAACTAATGACACGAGTAAGGTCTAACGATCCTGGCAACATGAATCTCAGCAGAAACCGTCCCCTCCTCCTTTTCCGTCAGCCTCTACCGCATTCCACAGACTAACCAGATATCACCAAAGAGCCACACCCTTGAAGAATCAGGCTCCTCTTGGTGCTCACCTTCCATGTCCCATGCAAACCTCCTGCCTTAAACAACTGTCTCCTCTCCCTGCTTCAGCTGCAAATCCAGGCAGCTCCTGTCCAATCTACATCTTTATTCTGGACTTCGCAGAGGTGGCAATCTCACCTTTACAATGAGCAGGCCGTCCGGCCTGCACCAGCAAGCATGCTAACTAAAGGCAGCACACCTCCTCCTGACAGCCCGCTGCCCCCCTCTCGGTGGCACTCCCAATCTGCTGCTGGCTTCACTGCCCTCTCACCACCAACTTTCAGGCTCTCTTTGCCATCAAGCCCTCACAATCTGAGAGGACATGCTCACCCAGCTGCCTCCTGCTTCGTGTGCCACTTGTGCACTCCCTGACTCTCTATGGAACTGCTCCCCTCTTTCCTCTCTCCAATCCAAGGACACTTGCGGCCAGTCTGATCACATCATTTTCTAGTTCAAAAACATTCAATGACTTCCCAACACCTAAAGAAATGTTCAACATCTTAACCTACCTCCTTCTTACCCAATGTTTTCGCTCTACTGAACTATGGGTCATCTCCACTCAAGACCATACTTTTTCCTCTTTATCTACTAGGCTTTTAGAATGATCTATCCTCTTTCCTTTTAGGATCAAGTTCAAATGCCAAATCTCGTATGAAATGTTACCTACCCAATTCCTGCAATCAGAATTAATCTTGGCTTGTGTATTTCACTGGCGTCACATTCTGAATCCATTATGTATGCACACACTTGTCTTTCCCGCTAGAGCACAGGTACTGGAAAGGCAGGGGCCAGAACTTGCCCACATGTGGGTTCCAGCACCGTCTGCCACAGTGCCTTGCACTTGCCAGGCAGGCAATGAGGGCTGTATTTAACTCATCAACTCCTAATATTTCTCTTCATCAAGGTCTTCTTATGAAAAAATAGATCTGAAAGGATAAAACCTAAAACTACTTCCTCCCATGGATCATTCCCACTTCCTTCGGTCTGCCTTTAACCTATTCACGGTTATGTCAAAACCAGGCCTCCCACTGGGTAGGGAGGACATCCGTGACCAGCATTACCTTTCTCACTGTAACTCCTGCTGTCTCCATAAAGAAACAGACTGGAAAGTTCAATGGCTTCAGTTTCAGAGCCCGTAAGAAAGGCCCTGGTATTCAAGTAAGGGCTGCCTGACCCCAAACTAATGCCCATCCCACCACAACTCCATGACCGCTAGAGTCTCTTCAACTTCTTCGTAACCACCACTGGTTTCTACGACTCTCCACCAACAAATTCTGCTCTGGAGTTTAACATGGGTCAGATTATAACTGTCCCACCTTCTCTAACATGACCTGACCAATTCCTTTCATACCATTTACCTCCATCTCTCTCCTTTCTACAGCCAGGCTTTCTTCTCTTCCCCTTTTCCAAGTCATTCTCAACTCAGTTGAGAGCCCACTCCTAGGAATTCCACTCTAAATACCATCACCGCTGTGTAGAGGGTTCCTCTACAGCACCAGACTGAGAAAGCAAACTAAAACAGTTTATAGACAACACGCTGCTCTGCACGCAAAGATCCTCAGTGACTCAGCCTTCACAGGACCTGCACTGAGTTAAGTCTTTCAGGAAAGGGGACAGAAGTCACTGACCCATCTATGCCCTTTCTGTAGTCCTCCTCTCTTGGAAGGCATACAAATACTTTCTCCTGGTTCCTCTGTACAGGATGAACCAATCATGGGAAACTGCTAAGCCAGAGCTTACTAGACTCGGCCAAATGCACAGATATCCAGCTTTAAGGATCTTTATGAAGATTACCTAGTAAGAGATGAAAATGGTTGATAAAATGCCAAATGAAAACAGACACAAAATCATAAGCATATGCTACTAACACAACCTAAAATATGATGTGTATTACCAAAGACTGGAAGGAAATACACAAAAAAATGTAAAAGTATAAGCTGTGGGACATGGATGTTTAAAATTCTCTGATATTTGTCCGGTTATCTATTACTATATAACAAACCACCTCAAAACTTGTGGCTTAAACCACTACCACCATTTATATTGCTCACGAATGTGTGGACAGCACAGGTTTGGCCTCAGCTGGGGGCTTGAAGGCTGGGCCGGGACTCCTGGGGAGGCTCGCTCACTCCTGCGTGGGGTGCTGGTGCTGGCTGTGAGCTGGGCACCTCCTCGCAGCAGGGCTTCCCACAACATGGGACCTGAGTTTCAGGGGCAGGCAGCCCGAGAGAGGGAACCAGAGAGACACCACCTGCCTTTTCTAACCCAGTCTCACACAACACACAGTGTCAGGACCACCACTTGTTCCTATATGCCAGGAACAAGTCACCAAGCCAAGTCCGCACTCCCAGGAGGGAGTCAGGCTCCACTTTCTGACAGCAGATGGCAGAATTACGCAGGGGGCTTTAAAAAAATGCCCACCCAGATCAATTAAATCAGATTCTGGTGGCCCAAAATACGTATGTTTAAAAATGCTTTCCCCAGGTGATTAAAATGTATAATCAGGAGGGAGAACCATAAAAATTAAGATGATCTTGGAGTTTTCTTCCTGCTCCAAAATTACGTATTATAATCGCAATACAGAAAGAGTAAAGGGGCTAAAAAATGTAAAATAAAGGTCGCTCCTTACTACAGACTAAGTGTTTATGTCCTCCTCCAATTCATATGTTGAAACCTAACCTCCAAGGTGATAGTATTTGGAGGTGAAGCCTTTGGGAGGTGATAAGGTCACAAAGGTGGAGCCCTCATGCACAAGATTAGTGCCCTTATAAAAGGGACCCCAGAGAGTTCCCTCATTCCTCGGCCACGTGAGGACACAGAGAGAAGTCGGATGTCTATGAACCAGGAAGCAAGCCCTCACCAGACACTGAATCTGCTGGTACCTGATCTTGAACTTCCCAGCCTCCAGAATTATGGGAAATAAATTTGGTTTTTAGGAGCCATGTAGTCCATGGTAGTTTGTTATTGCAGACCAAACAGACTAAGATACTCCCCACAGTATAGGTGTATTTTAGATGTATACACACACAAACACAGACATAAACATTCCAAGGTCTGAAGCCAGTTTGTCCAAATCCAGCTTGGCTGGACACTACCACTGGTAAAGTAGCATTCTGTTCTTACTGTCCGTTGGATGGACTCAGAGCAGTAACGGAGTGTGAGAAGAGACTGACACGCCTCCAGAGCGCCAAGGCACTGATGCAACGTGCCAGTCCACTCTAGCTCATGCCTTACGGCAGCTCACAACCAGGCTCTAATTGTCCATGAAGCCCAACAGGACAGGATCCACCGGGCACTCACAACCCTTCCAGTACTTGGCACACACCTCCAGGAAGAAGGGGTACAAATCTAGCTTCTGAAACTCTAAATCTTGAGGTCACAAATAGATATATGCTACTTTCATTACCACTTCTAAATCACTATGCCCCAAACCAATGATTTTCAAGATATGGCCTGCAAAGTCTCTGATGGCTCAAGATTACATGTCCTATAGATTGTTGGTCAGTCATTTAATGAATTTTCTACTGAATAATTATAATCTACATTAAAAATCACAAGAATGTACATTTTAAAAATAATAATCATAATAAGAAGGACTTACTTGTCTATGAACTTTTAAATATTAATTCTGGGGGACACTTTGAAAATGGAATAAGGAATATACATGGATTCCAGGCCCCCAGTCCCATCTAAAGTCATCCAAGTTAAATTTTAGCTACTCCAAGAGAACCCTCATACCTCTTACTTGCGTGTTTCAAAAGTAACAACTTCCAAGGCCAAGCATGGTGGCCCACATCTGTAATGACAGCATTTTGGAAGCCCAAGGTGGGAGGATCATTTGAGGCCAGGAGTTCAAGACCAGCCTCTACAAAAAATAGAAAAGTCAGCCGAGCATGGTGGCATGCGCCTGTAGTCCCAGCTACTCGGGAGGCTGAGGCAGGAGGATCACTTGAGGGTTTGAGGTTGCTGTGAGCTATGATGACGTCACTACACTCCAACCCACGCGATAGTGAGAGACCCTGTTTCAAAAAAAAAAACCCAAAAAACAAAAAGACTTCCATAGGTCCGTGAATTAATCACTTGCTTATAAATGTGAATTAAAGCCAGACATCACTTACTGCCATCTCCTAAGCTCATCAGCTATTCTACTAATGCTATCCTAGTGGATGTTTTTCACAGTGGCAAAAGGGCATGGGTAGAATTATATTCTTTACAGAGATCCTGTGCACTACTCAAGATTTTTTTGGACTGAAATATATGAAAATTCCATTTCCTGATTGATTAAAACAAATACTATACATTAGTAAAACAGCCAATCCAGAGATTGAGACTGGATCACACTTCTCAAATTTTAACACATGTGAATAAAATGCAAAGAAAACTCAGTAGGTCTGGAGTGGGCTTGAGATCTCCGTTTCTAACCAACCCCCAGGTGACACTCACACTGCCGATCTCCACTGTTCTCTGAGTGGCAAGGGACAGGTACAGATAACCCTGGAGATTATCCTATGTAGTACTCAACAATCCCATTCTTGAAAACAGGTACTCAACAAATCCATGTACATACAAGTCCACAGCAGCACTGTTCACGAGCCAGCAAAGGTGGACACAGCCTATGGATGCGTTATCAATGGACGAAGGGAAAAGCAAATCAGGGTATAGATACGTGGTGAAATAATTCAGCCACACACACAAAAAGAAAGTACTGATACACGCTATGATGCAGAAGAACCTGGAGAATGTTATGCTAAGAAGTCAGACACAAAAGGGCACATTTTGCATGATTCCATTCACAGGAAATGTCCAAAATAGGTAAATCCACATAGACAGCTGCAGACTCGTGGTTGCTGAGGGCTGCGGGAAGGAGAGACAGGGAGTGAATGCTTAACGAGTGTGAGGTTTTCTCCAAGTTTTTGTTTTGTTTTGTTGAAATCATCAAAAGGAACATGGGGTTTCCTTTCGTAGTGATGACAATGTTGTGGAACTGAACAGAGGTGGTGATTGTATGAGAGTGTGAATATATTAACTGCCACTGAATTGTTCACTTTGAAATGGTTAATATTATGTTGTCAATTTCACCTCAATTTTTTAAACTGTGAAAAAAATCATATTCTTACAGGAATAGTAAATATTATAAAAGCTAATGGCATACATAAAGATATTTCCCATTGTAACATTTCATACAGCTCACTTAATCATTCTGAGTCACTTTCTTCAGTGATAAAGTACAGATACTTACCTTGTTCACCACAGAATTATAAGGAGCCAAAGGAAAATGAAAAAAAAAAAATTCTGAAAACCCTAATGAACAAATAATGTATTTTTTTTTACTATTATGAGTGCACATCTCAAATTATACATCATCTCAACAAGAATTCTTAAAGATTTAGTGGCTACTGAAAACAGACACACTGCAATTAAATTACCAATCTCTGAACAGAGATATTAAAAGTCTTGTGGTATGGATCAATGTCCAGAAAACATCACTCCTTACCCGTTTCCTTTACAATGTGACCAATTCTGTTCAATGGTAGAATTAGGGTAAGTTCTGACATATGTTCAGAAATTTATTACCGTTCTCCTTTATCTTTAAGTAAACAAAACAATTCAAATGTGCTTTTCGGTTTATTCTTTTTGTCTGAAATGCAAGAGCCTCCTTAGGATAAATGCCTGAAAGAGAGAAAAGGCTCTCTTGTGCTCTGTCATGAAGAACACTGTTGCAGCAGTGCTGAGCTCGGGCATCTGCTAGGGAAAAGGAGGTAGGGTTCTGGCAGGGATTCTTTTCTACGGTGCTACGCCTGTTTATTTCAAAGAGTGAAATACACAGGTGAGGTGCAGAGTCATGGAACAGGTCCCTTTGTGTGGCATGTATCAAACATATAAGTACCTTAGCGCAAGAAAGATTGCTAAAGGCTCTCACAAATACATGTGCAGTTATTCTTTTTACTCAAAATGCCACTTCCCATTCTCCCAACTTTCTCCATATCCAAGAATGAAATAACAATGAACCAGGTAAGAACAACTCTTTCTGCCACAAACACTTCTTCCCTCCTCTGTGACGCAACCTCTTGTAACAGTGCAACTCACCGCAAAGATTTTTAACAAAGTTTTCATGTAGAGCTTTCGGATACCAAAGGAGACACCAAAAATGGC
Organism: Lepilemur ruficaudatus; assembly: GCA_963574885.1. Classification (NCBI taxonomy): domain Eukaryota; kingdom Metazoa; phylum Chordata; class Mammalia; order Primates; family Lepilemuridae; genus Lepilemur; species Lepilemur ruficaudatus. The sequence goes on from CAUYRT010089773.1 coordinate 6,709, forward strand.
TGGGACTATGATGAAAACGAGAAGGAGGGTGAAGAGGACAGTCAGGGAGATGCCCAGGAGGTTGACAATCAGGCTATCAAAAGGCAGCAGCAGGAACATGGTGGACGACTCAGGCAAGGCCAGTGCCCCCCGTCTTGAGAACAAACCACAGCCTTCAGATGGGTCTTTCCGGCAGCACCAGCCTGGACAAGGAAGCGGGTCCCTGACGGATAACAAACTCCATTCCAAGGTTCACGTCATTCACGTGCCCGAATAGAAGGCTTGGGAGGAGAATGACTGGCGAAAACGACCATGAGAGGCAGCCAAAACGCCAGGTCTCCCCGAAACAGATGGACTTGGGTGGTGAACAAGGCAGGCCAGATCTTCAGTGAAAGCATCCAAGTCCAGGCTGAGTTCCTGTGCAAGTGAGCAGCAAGGGACGGCCTCTGCTCTGCTGTCCTGATGCTGCTTCCAGAGGTTATACTTGTTTCCTTGTTCAAGAGCACTTAGCAGATAAATCTGTCTTATGGCTCTGTCACTGCCAGAAGTACCGAGAAGAGTTCAAATTGGTGCCAAAAAAGTCCTAATTACGTCTGTGGAGGGGGTGACTGCTGGCACTTCACATAGAAGGCTTTTGAATTTGAATATGTGGATATTAAATAATTATTTTACTTAAAATTCCTTCATAAGCTGAAAATCAGGTTCATTGTAAAGAGTTCACTCACATGTGGCCCCATTGTCCCTCAAATGAGGCTCCCAGCACTTGCTGCCCCCAGGATCCTCCTACCTGGAGAGCTACAGTCCTTGCCAGTAGGACAGAGAGGCTGGCACAGAATGTCTCATGCTGTCCTCGGTGAGTGTAATTCCAGGCGCCTCTGGCATTGGTTTCCTCTGGATAGTCTTCTCCCAAAGGCCCCTTCTCAGCGGTGACCTGGGTTCTTGGCAAAAAGCTGCTTACATGCTGCCAAAGCTGGGGGTGGAAACAGAAACATAGTCAGTCACACAAATCTAGAGGAGAAACGTCAATAAGCATGGGGGTGGCTGTTTTAGGGTAAGCCTACAGGCAGCACCAGCTTCTCAAGTCATGAAAATCAAAGGGACCAGGCAGAGCGACAGGCAGCAGACACAGCTGTGGGATGAAAACACACAGATGCTTTGCAGTTGTAACCCCAATGATATGACCTACAGTCATTCACACTTTTTGAACAGCAAGTGTATGTACGTACCTACGACATGTTTCAAAAGATATGAAGTGTATGCTATGAAAGGTAAACCTCCCTCCTACCTGTCCCCCAGGTAGCCAGAGTTCTTCACAGATGCAGCCACATTACCAGCTTCAAATTCTTCCCAAGATATTCTATGTTCATACAAGGAAATAATATTTGTACTCCCCTCCCTCCACTTCTGCCCCAGGCCAGGCAACGTTTTGTTCTTCACCTTGCTTTTTGTTTTGTTTTTTGTTTTTTTTAGCTTAACGTAGCTTCGAAGAATGTTCCACCAACACATACAGAGCTCCCTCACTCTGCAGGTGCACAGTTTTCAACTGTAAGAACACACCATGATTGACTTTCCCAGTTTCCGAAGGCTAGGCACTGATATTCCTGCTGTTCCGTTGTTATAAATAATGTTGTAATGAATAACTAGGTGCATACATGATTTAGTATATAAAATGCACATGGCAAATATATTTTCAGGATGAATTCCTAGAAATGGAATTGTAGGAAGAAAGAAAATATACATTTTTAATTTTGTAAGATATTGCCACATTTTCTACATAGAGAGTAAACTCCTCCAGCCTATCTCCCCACACTGGCCACTCATTTTTAAATTCCACTGTTTCAAATATTTTACAAAAGTATTTCAATTTTATATCACTCCAAATTACAAGTAACCTATGCAAATCCTGAACTTGGGAGCATCCTATCAAGTCTCACCAGCAAAACATTTTGGTTTCACACCCGTCACCTTCTGGCTGTTTCAACACATTTGGAAGTTCAAGAAATTGAACAAAAACAGGAATTGACTTCACCTTAAATTTTGTCCAGTGCTTTAGATAACTTAAGGCCCTCCACATGTTACCTCATGTGGTTACCCCACAACCTGCATGATTTCCATTTTACAAGTCAGGAACCTAAGGCGGGGAGCCACAGACCCAGTTCCTTGTGGGGCCACTACCTTCAGACACGCTTAGTAATTAAATGTTAAATGCTCAACACGCACGCGGTGTTCGGCAGCACTGAGTCACAAACGCTGGCTATTTCTGGTACCCCACTGCTTCCATTTTCTTCCACTTTCACGTTATCCTTGCGATTGCTCACATGTATGGAATGCTTACAACACAACAAGGCACCGAGCCAACAGCATTTTACACATGCTGTCCTCACTTAATTCTCACAACTCCAAGGAAGCACCATTTCCAGGTGGGGATGCTGAGCCTCAGAACATTAAGTTACTCTGGTCGCACAGCTGGCCGGTGGCAGAGCAGGAGTCGGGATGAGTACATGTGCCCGGGAGCCCCTGCTCCGTAACCCCCACCCCCTCCTATCTCCCAAACTGCAAAGCCTGAAATAAAGTAACACTTCCTTCATGCCAGCCAGCTCTACAGAACGTGTTATTAGAGAAAATCACAAGGGTCTGGATTCATGCATCAGAATTTGGTGTTCTCAGAATCCAAGGTACAGACCTACTTTCAATTTTATAAACCGGTTAACTGACTGCACATGCCAGCTTTCTCACAACGTTCCAGAAGAGGTGTGGGCACCTGAATCACCATATTCCTCAGACCTGCCTAGGGAACCATTCTTCCATGCCTGCCTCCCTGCTCCCCTTGGCCAGCCCTCCCATGGGAAAAAGGCAGCAAGAACCCTCTGTCCCACTGGCCAAGGTTACCTTGAGTTCCACAGACCCAAAGTGACCAACACAAGGGTCACTTTGACCTCCATAGCAGAGTTTAGATCACTCTTCTTTGGATCACAACCAATCGAGAATTCTCAAGGGTATTCTGGGTTCATGTCCCCAAAACTTTAAAGTAAACACATGTAGCAATAAACTAATCTCTTCACCTAGTTCAGGGGTTGACAAACCCTAGCCCATAGGCCAAATCTGGCAACGGCCTATTTTTCTAAGGCTCACCAGCTAGGAATGATTTTACATCTTTAACGATACGTAAAAGACAAAGAAGAATACGTGACAGAGACTATAGCCAGCAAAGCCAAAATATTCACTGTCCAACCCCTTACCCAACCCCTCACGGAAACAGTTTGCCACCCGTGAGCTAGCTGCTCGCTCCCCTCAGAGGGAGTGACCTCTCGCTTGCTTGTCCCGCCGTGTCCCCTGATGTTCTGTTACAAGTGCCAGCCTCCAGAACAGAGAACAGTCAACTAGCCAAACAAGTTATGTGGCCAACACTACACAACCCTTGTATAAGTTCTTAGAAGGAGAAGAAACAGCAAGCAAACTGCAGTTATCAAGAAAGTTTCCAAACATCTTGGTGGATTAACAGAAAAATCATTAAAGCCAAAGGTAACTGGTGTCTTAAGGCCCCTTTAATTACAGACTTTGATGTCTGGAAATACCAGAAAATTGCTCACATCAGAACTCAGTCAAATCACAATTTGTAAATAATAGCTCATTTAGAAGAAGGTATCACTTTGCCTCAAATAAATACAATTATGACCCCTTAAGAGTTCAGGTAGGAGGCCAGGCGCGGTGGCTCACGCCTGTAATCCTAGCACTCTGAGAGGCCGAGGCGGGCGGATCGCTCAAGGTCAGGAGTTCAAAACCAGCCTGAGCAAGAGCGAGACCCCATCTCTACTAAAAATAGAAAGAAATTAATTGGCCAACTAAAAAATACATACAAAAAAATAGCCGGGCATGGTGGCGCATGCCTGTAGTCCCAGCTACTTGGGAGGCTGAGGCAGAAGGATCGCTTGAGCCCAGGAGTTTGAGGTTGCTGTGAGCTAGGCTGATGTCACGGCATTCTAGCCCGGGCAACAGAGTGAGACTCTGTCTCAAAAAAAAAAAAAGAGTGCAGGTAGGGGAAGCCATTAATCCAGAGGAATATTTACCCATTCTCTTTAACTTCCACAGCTCGATTCCAGCCAACTTCACTGCAAATCACTTACACCAAAGTTCCCCCAAAAGCCAAATGTTCCAGAGAAAAATATGAGTCAACTAATTCTGCCTTTTAGGAATGAAGATGGCTTCAACCTACGAAGGCAACAGAGCCCATCACTAAACTCTTCAACCCAATGAATGGTAAATCTGGGCTTTTACACCCCCCAAAAGGCCTAGGTTCTTGGAGTCCTAGTTCATTCTAGTTCTAGTTCATTCATTCATTCAACAAATATTCACTGGGCACACAGTATGTACCAAGCACTAGGTAGATAGGTGTTAGATATTTAGCAGTGAACAGATATGCCTAGAGACAAGTGCCCAGTAAATAAATACGCACAAAGTCAAAACTTCAAACTTTGATGACTGTTAACAAGTGTAAGAACAGATTCCTGGAAAAGCAACAGAGGGAACTTAACTTAGATCAGGGTATATACACCAATTCTGACCCAATCACAAAGTATTTGGTAGGGACTATCATGACTCCTAATTACAGAATCAAATACTTTTCAGCTAGCTCTTTGTAATACATCCTAACTCAGGAGACCATGACTGCTACAATAGGTACAGAGAGATGCCCTATACCAACTCAAAAGGTAAAAGAAAGGCCATCTTATTAAAAATATAAGCTTAAACCACAAAAGGATACATGCATTTATAGAATGCACCAGGCACAATATCTGTCAGATATTAGATCTCAATAAATGGTACATATTATCATTTCATTAGGATCAGAAGAAACCCTGAATATTGTCTGTAGTTCTAGGTACCAACCTTTAAGAAGGCATAGAGAGGACGGCATTACCAAGTATGGCACAAAATCAACAAGCCACAAAACACTACATGCCTAGCAAGCACTTAAGTGCTCATTTAAAGAGGTTAGCTGGAAAACAGAGACATTCATATTAAAACTACAGTGACATGGAAAAAAAATTTTTGATAAACCACTGAACTGATGAGAATGAAGAAATATCCTCAAATTTGCTGGTGGGGCTGTCAAATGGTACCTCTATGGAGAACAATTTAGCAATTGCCAACAAAATTTTAAATACACATCACCTTAGATCCAGCAATTCCATTTCCAGAAATTTGTCCTAAGGAAAAATTAAATTAGAGCAGTGGTTCTTAACCAAGGGTGATTTTTGACCCCGCTGGGGAACATGTGGCAATGTCTGCAGATATTTTTGTTGTCACAGCCCATCATGGGGGTGCTACTGGCATCTAGTGCATAGAGGGCAGGGATAATGTTACACACCCTATAATGCACAGAACAGCCTCCGAAACAAAGAATTATCCAGCCCCAAATGTCAACAGTGCTGAGGCTAATAAACACTGTACTGAGCTGGGCGCGGTGGCTCACGCCTGTAATCCTAGCACTCTGGGAGGCTGAAGCGGGCGGATCGCTGAAGGTCAGGAGTTTGAAACCAGCCTGAGCAAGAGTGAGACCCCGTCTCTACTATAAATAGAAAGAAAGGAATTAATTGGCCAACTAAAGACATATATAGAAAAAATTATCCGGGCATGGTGGCGCATGCCTGTAGTCCCAGCTACTTGGGAGACTGAGGCAGGAGGATTGCTTGAGCACAGGAGTTTGAGGTTGCTGTGAGCTAAGCTGATGCCACGGCACTCACTCTAGCCCAGGCAACAGAGTGAGACTCTGTCTCAAAAAAAAAAAAAAACACTGTACTGAAGCAGGTGCAAAGTGATAACGTGCTAGGTTACTGAGTGTACTACCAAAAGAAACATCAATGTCCACCAATAGAGGATATAATGGAACACTCGTCATCTGTTAAAAAAAAAGAGACATTAATGTATACACTGATAAGAAACAATCTTCCAGTTAGATGCAGAATAATGTCCACAATAAATACCAATTGTGAGGAAGGGAGGAAAAGGAAAAATATACATAGTTTATATGCATTTGCTAAGAATATCTCTGGAGAGACACACAAGACATTGGCTATAGTAGCTGTCTCTAGGAGTGGAAGGAGGATATCACTGTTTATCCTTTTGGTATTTTTAAAACTGCACTTGTCATTTTGAATAGCTAATAGTCTCATGGTTCAAAAATCTTAAGAAACACACCAGGTTTGAATCCTGGATTCATTACTTAACTAGCAATGTGAGTGTGACTTTGGGTAAATTACTTAGATCTCTTTAAGCTTCTGTTCAACAATACCTACCGAAAAGATTATGAGATAATAAACATAAAGCTCTCTTCAGTGTCTGAAACATGGTAAACCCTCAAAACATATGAACTATTATTATTATTACTAAGCTCCCGTCACTAGGAAGGAGAGGGGCATTTGAAAGTATTCAGGAAGGAATGACATTGCACTAATGAGAAATCTGTTTTCAACGACCACTCTTGCCTAGGAGTGTCTACAATTCCCTAAAATGGCTGGAGCATGCCAACCCCACGCAGAAAGTGCATGTGGCCTGGCAGGGCGGCAAACACAGCCAAAGCCAGTGTCTGCAGAGCACAACTGGGGAAAGACAACCTCTGCAGAAATCAGGAGATAAATGCTCCATGCTCAAAGTCGGCACCCTGTGCAAATGTATTAGCAAAAAGAAAGACTCTGTCTCAGTGACTCTGAATCCAGACAGTGGATGTCCGCGTAGACACGGCGGGGTGTGAGCAGTGTGGCCTCAGAAGACAGCCAGAGCCATGCTCCTCGCAGGATGCACCTGCGGATCATCTGGGCCTTAGTCCAGATGCAGTAAATCAGAACCTCTGCGGGTGTGACCTGGGTTTGTTTTTAAGAGACCTGAGTGATTTAATGTGTGGCCAGAGTTGAGAACTACTGGGTTAACAGTTCTTACAGTTAACTGAGAGAGGACAACTGGAGGCTGAGAAAACAACCAACCATTTTAATCACAAACTACCCATAAGTAAAATGCATCTAGTTCTCTAAAAAAGGGCAGAGGGAATAGAGACAAACTTGAAGTACATTCACAGAGAGTTGGTGAGAGGATCTAAAACTCCATCATTGGACCACAAAACCCGTGAGAAGTCGCTCAGTGTCAGAGCACACTCATAGTGTATAAGGACAATTCAATTTATTGGGTCTTTAAGACTCAAGACAATTCATTATTCAACCGAAACACTGCTCTGATAGATCAATATCAATATTGGTGCTTTTACATTTCAGTATTTCATATGTAATTAGAAGCAACTTCCCGGCCTTTTTCTTTTCTAAAAAAATTTTTTGTCTGGTTTATTTCACTCAGCATTGCTATTTTGAAAACCATCCATGTTGCTGCATATGTCAACAGTTTGTTCCTTTTCAATTATTTATTTAGTTAGTTATTTTTGAGACAGGGTCTCACTCTGTTGCCTAGGCTGGAGTGCAGAGGAGAGATCATAGCTCACTGCAACCTCCAACTCCTGGGCTCAACTGATCCTCCTGGCTCAGCCTTCTGAGTACCTGGGAGGCGCACACCATGCCCAGCTAATTTGCAATTTTTTTTGTAGAGATGGGGTCTTACTATGTATGCTGGTCTTCAACTCCTGGGCTCAAGTGATTCTCCTGCCTCGGCTTCCCGAAGTGCTGGGATTGCAGGCCTGAGCCACCCATGCGTGCCTCAGTTCGTTTCTTTTTACTGCTTAGCAATATTCACTTATATGGATATAACTGCGATTTGTTATCTATTCACCTACTGATGGACATTTCAGTTGTTCCAGTTTGGGACTATTACCAATGAAGCTACTATCTGTAGGTCTTTGTAGGCACATACACTTAATGTCTCTTGGGTAATTACCTAGCAGTGGATTGACTACTTCAAACGTAGGGTTAGAACCTTTTTTAAACTGTACCATTTTGAATTGCCACGAGCATGATGGGAAAGTCCCATTTGCTCTTCATCCTCATTAAGGTCTTCTTAAACCTAGACATACTAATGGATTTGAAGTGGTATCTAATAGTTTCCATTTGTATTTCCCTATTGACTAATGGCACTGAGCACCTTTTCATGTGCTTATCTGCCATCCACGTGTCACCTTTGGTAAAGTGTCCAAATCTCTTGCCTACTTTTATCAGGTTATTTTATTATTGTTTGTACTGGCCATTTTTAAGAAGTCAAGCTGTTTTTGCCCAGTGATGAAACAGTCTTATTTAAAATGAGAAAGTGTTACTACTGAACTGTACACTTAAAAATGGTTAAGATGGTTTTTAAAAAAAGATGAGACTGATCCCAGACAAAAAAATGAGAAAGCATTTCATCGCAAAGGCACAAAATTTGTGACATCAGACTTTTTTGTTCAACTCTCCACAAACTCAAAGTAATCCTGTTTGTGCAAAGAAAATCAGTACCACATGAGAGAAAAAACCAGTGACCACAACCACAAACTCTAACCTCAGAACTGAATATTACTAAGCAAAATAAAATGCTCCTTCATCTTTATGTTCCGCTGACAGTGAGTCTGTGCAGTTCAACAGAGCAGCCACTAATCACATGTGACGCTGAAACACTTGAAATGTGCTGTAAATGTAAAATATACACTGGGGTTCAAAGACTTACTATAAAAAATGCATGTGAAAGATCTCATTAATGATTTTTATGTTGATTACATATTGAAGTGATAGTCTGAATAAAGTAGGCTACACTATTAACGTTATTTTACCTGTTTTTACTTTTTAAGAAATGATTAAAATTTTAAAGTAACTGACTCACATGTGGAAGCTAAAAAAGTTGATCTTATGGAGTAGAGAATACAATGATAGTTACGGGGGAGGGTGGGTAACGAAGAGAGGTTGACTAAAGGGTACAAAAATACAGGTAGTAGAAGGAATGAGTTCTAGTGTTTGATAGCACAGTAGGGCGACTATAGTTAATAATAATTTATATTTCAAAATAGAAGAGATTTGAAATGTTCCCAACACAAAGAAATGATAAATGAGGTGATGGATATCCTAATTACTTTGATCATTACACACTGTATACACGTATGAAAATAACACATGTATCCCATAAATATGCAGAATTATGTATCAATTAAAAAACAGAAACAGAATTATGTATCAATTAAAAAACACACTCCGGACTGGACCCCGGAGGTTTCTCAGGCTTGTCAGTTTAAAAAAAAACAAACAGAAAAAAACTGACAAACAATTGTATATATTTATGGAGTACAATGTGATGTTTTGATACATACATACACATTATGGAATGATTAAAACCAGTGGAACATTTCGCTTTTTTTTTTTTAAAGCAACTACTACTACAAAACTTAAAATTACATACATACCTTGTATTTTAATATATACAAATATAAAATACATATACAGATTTATTTTGGTAGAGACAAGGTCTTGCTCTGTCACCTGGGCTAGAGTGCAGTGGTGTGATCATAGCTTACTGCAGCCTCGAGCTCCTGGGCTCAGGTGATCCTCCCATCTCAGCTTCCTGAGTAGCTGGGACTATGAGCACGGTGTACCACCACACCAGGCTAATTTTTTTTTTCTTTTTCGTAGAAGACAGAGGTCACACTATGTTGCCCAGGCTGGCCTCAAACTCCTGGCTTTGACTGATCCTCCTGCAGGCGTGAGCCAATGCACTCGGCCTTATATTTTTTATTGGACAGCACTGATCAAAAAATTTTAAAGGAGACTCTGAAAATAATATATCACTGATAAAATACCTATATATGTTATTTTTACCCACCCTATTTCTCTGAGGTGTTAAGAAAATGGTATTGGCCAGGCGTGGTAGCTCACGCCTGTAATCCTAGCACTCTGGGAGGCCGAGGCGGGAGGATCGTTTGAGCTCAGGAGTTCAAGACCAGCCTGAGCAAGAGCAAGACCCCATCTCTACTATAAATAGAAAGAAATTAGCTGGACAACTAAAAATATATAGAAAAAATTAGCTGGGCATGGTGGCGCATGCCTGTAGTTCCAGCTACTTGGGAGGCTGAGGCAGGAGGACTGCTTGAGCCCAGGAGTTTGAGGTTGCTGTGAGCTAGGCTGACGCCACAGCACTCTAGTCCACGTAACAGAGTGAGACTCTGTCTCAAAAAAAAAAAAAAAAGAAAAAAGAAAAAAGAAAAGAAAACGGTATCATGCAAAAAAGGCTTAGAACTGGAAACCGGAGTCTTCTCAAGTTCTATGTACAACTCTGTTATTATCTGGTTTATGTGACCTTAGTTTCCCTGGATTTAAGTTTCTTGACTTTTTTTTTTTAATTCAAAAAAGTCAACAAAAATGTTATTAATCTCCTGGTTTTACAAAGCATTTTTTTAATTACTGCAGATCTTGAGCTTACAGCTTAACCGGAGGTGGGATCCAAACATACTAACAATGTGTATACAGAAAAAATAAAGAGTGCCCCAAGAAAGGAAACAAGCCCCTGCAATTGTTTGGCATGTGCACATGTCTACACATTTTAAATGACAAAGAAAACCTTAAAAGAGTTGAGGAAAACCCCAGCACTTAACAACATTCCTTCTAACTCTAAAATTCTATTCTCTTAAAAAACGTTAATCATGCTATAATAAGCACCACCATGTGGCTCAATACCATGGGATGGTGATACTTGGTCAAGCTCTCCCCGTGAGCACAATGACACAGTAAGAAGTAAATGACAGGCCATAATGGGGTTCTGTTTTACTTGAAGAAACAACTCTGTAGTACAGTTCAAGTTGAACCAGGCCCAAATAATCTCCAGAAAGCACAAGTTTGTTTGTTTGTTTTTTAATAAAAGGTAACTTTTGGTGATAGGCACACATGAGAAAAGTGGTTTATTCTTCAGCACAAACCACTTAGCAAGTTAGGCTAGAATTCTGATAGACTAGCCACAGCACTCCTGACACCAAACACAAAATAAACACACCATCTGCTTCTCCCTCTCCCCCAGCTTTAGGGGTAATGATTTACTATGACTGAAAGATCAGACACTGTTATTTCAGTGGTACTTCCATAAACTGGCTGTACATGACAACTATTGCATTTAGGTCACAAACTCACAGAAGAAAAATCCATCCTGAAAGTAAATTTACAATTATGTCACATCATATAAATAATCTGAACCTATACCCAAACTCAAAGAACTCTACATACAAGGACTCGCTCACAGCATTCCTTGAAGAGGCAGAATATCACCATTTTAAGAGTAAAAAAAATTGAGGCACAAGCACTAAATTGACCTTTCTTGAGATAAGGAAATTTAATAGCATAAAGTTTGTTAGGAAACGAATACCATGGTTTTGTTTAAAAAAAAAAAAAAAAGCCTAACCTATGGTTCAAGCAGCCCAGATTCTTATCCGTTAATGGCAGGAAAGGATTTATGACAGGATGCTATTGTTCTCCCAGAACAGTAAGTGTAAAACAGCAGAGGTGCACTCCAAATCATTCCCATTTCCCTTAGTTACTCTTTATTAAATAGCTGTGAATGTTATCTAAATCTTTTATAGCTTGTTCTTATTCTCAATCTGATATTTCACTCGTAAGGTCAGAATTTTCCCATGTCTCCTAAAAACTATGATTAGAACTTCTCATTTGTCCCAAATAGTTCTGAAACTAATTTAAGGCATATCCCCCAGTTTTATTATTCTGGGATTGGGTGAATGTTTACCCATCTCGGCTCCTCTACACACTGCTCCTTCCTGGGGGGACCGACCTACAGGCAAGCAGCACGGCAGGGCCGGAGCCACCTGGATGCAGGTTGGGAGACCTCTGCAGCCCGGGTCAGCCTCCTCCTACCTGTGCATCTGGAAAACTCACTCAACTTCTCTGGACCTTGCAGGCTCAAAATAAATAAATAAATAAAATTAAAAAAAGAAAGAAAAAGGAAAAGTTGGACAGGATGATCTGGAAGTTCTCATCCAAACCTGAAATACTTTTTATTTTGACCTGTTCCCCAGTAGCTCGCTCACTTAGATAACCCTTTCTGGTTTTCTTCCCACTCTGTCACGCGCTCCTTGGTGGGACTCAAAATCAGCCTGAGATGCAAGAAGCGTGCACTAAGGCTTCACACGACACTGAGATTTTCATCTCGAATCGGAAGCTACTGCCGACTACCGCGAGCCCCCCGCACCGAGGCGCTGTCCTGGGGACACGCGGTGCCGGGACGCGCACCCCGCGCTCGTGCGCGGTCCTGTCCGCAAGTCACACCCGGGAAACATTTTCCGAGAAGCACCGGCTGGCGCCGCCGCCGCCGCCGCCCCGGCTCCGGACTCGGCGCGAGCAGAACCACCGCGGCGCTCCGGGGTGGAGACAGAATCTGCGAGACGCGACACCGGGGCAGGTTCTCCAAGTGCGGCCAAGACCACGGAGAACGAACCAGAAACAAAAATCTCCCGGTGGCTCGGGGGTCACGGAGGCGCCGCCAGCGCCGCGCCCACGGCCCCGCGCACGGCGGGCAAGGCCGGGCCGCGCAGGGAAGCGCAAGGCGAGGGGTCTCGGGCGAGGCCAACCAGCTAAAGAGGAGCGGACGCGAGGGAGGACGAACGCACTGCCCGGGCCGGGGGCTGGGGCGGGCGCGGGGAGCCGTCCGCGGGCCGGGCGGGGGCGGGGAGGGCGCGGGCGGCTCCCCGTGGACAGGGCGGCGCGTTCCGGCGGCGGCGGCCCCGAGAGCGGCGACGGCGCCTCCCGGCGCGGCAGGGCGTCCCTCCCGCACCCGGCCGCTGCCCGCCCCGGCCCCGCCCGGCCCCCG